>VDFB02334195.1:0-58784 GCA_007258455.2 Sequoia sempervirens
GGAGATAGAGGTGTGTGTGTGATTGAGAGAAAGAAAATGGTGAGATAGAGAAAAGGAGCAATTGAGAGAGAAAGAGGGGGATGGAGGGACAATAGTGATAGAGATTGGGAGGAGAGAAAAAAGGAAGGGGAGGGAGGGTGAGGTCGAGAGAGGGAGGGAGAGGAGAGATAGAGAGAAGTAGAGAGGGAAGATGGGAGGGAGGGACTGCTAGGGAAGTAGATAGAGGTTTGTGTGTGAGAGATAGATAGAGAGAGTGGTGAGATAGAGAGGAGAGAGTGAGAGGGAGGGAGAGAGAATTATGAGATAGAGAGGAGAGAGTTAGAGAGAAAGAGGGGGAAGAGAGGGATAGAGAGGGATAGAGAGTGAGAGAGATGTAGGTAGAGGGAGGGAGAGGGGAGATAGATATTATAGAGGGAAAGAGGTAGGGAGGGAGACATAAGTGATATACAAAGTGATAGAGGGAGAGGTAGGTAAAGAGAGAGAGAGGGGAGATAAAGATAAGTAGAGAGGGAAGGAGATGTAGAGAGATAGAGAAGAGATAGAGAGAAGTAGAGAGGGGAGGGAGGGAGGAAGATGTAGGGAGGAGATAGAGGGGTGTGTGTGTGAGAGAGAGAGAGAGAGGGGAGAGAGGGAGGAAGGGAGAGAGAGAGAGGGAATGGAGAGATAGAGAGTAGAGAGAAGGAGAGAGTTAGAGAGAGATTATACAACTTGTTGACTACTAAAATTTGACCTCCTAATTACTGAAATTTGACTAAGTTTGAAATTTTTAAGATCTTCCAAAAACTAAAATTTGCATTATAACTCCTAGAGATCCGAAACCACTCTCAAACATTCTTCTCATATACATGAAATATAACTTAAAGTATAAGAAATTAAATGTCCATATGTAAATTTCAACTTATACTCAAATGTTTATTTCATGTATATAGTGTCCCTAGCAAAGAAAGAGAAAATGAAAGAGCTTAGAAAAATGCATTCCAAAAGTCATGAATTAAATTTGGCGAGTGCAATATGGCTTGTTATGGGTTTTTTTTTCAATTTGGCGCCAAAATTGTATCATAGATCCATGCACTTACCTAGCTTTGATACCACTGATGTAATAAAAACTTACATAACCCTCACACAAAATCATTCAACACCACCAACAAAAACAAGATGTAAAAGTTTGCAACAACATAATTAATCTTCTCTATTTAATTTGCAACAAAGTTTCTCAACTTTAATAAAATATGATTACACAAGTTTATGCAGCCATACAAGCTGAAATATGAGACATCAAACAACCTCAAAAATGAAACTAGCTCTCCAATCTGCAATCTTCAATCACCAACTTGTTGATCTTCAACCATGGATTTCATAATCTATTTTTTGTAGCAACACACCTTCAAAACTTGTAGGAAAATTTATTTTCCACATTCCCCAAGAAAATACACACCTAGGAAGCATCAGCTTCAATCTAGCAACAACCCCTGAAAATAACCAAAATAAAGCATATAAATTAACTCCTTCAAACCTTTCATGTAACTCCCAATTTTCTATGCTTGGAAATGGAAAAATATGATTTCAAAAATGAAGTTAAAATCATTAAATTTTGAAAAGACATCTTTTTGTAACCTCCATCCATGATTGGCCAAGAAAAAGCAACCACTTCCTCACAAATAATAGCCCCATAATAGAAAAATAAAAACCACTTTCTCTTGGGCATCCAAATTCTTCATGAAAAATTTTAGGAACAATAAATTAGTTGTTATAACTTATAACTCCCAAAATTCTATGCCCAAGAAGGTATATTTGAATTTTTTGCCTTCAAAAAGCCACAAAATGGGCCCAAATCACCATAAAACTGCAACATGACAACTTGGCCAAATATTTATCAAATATTTTAGGACTTATTACAAAAATTTATTCACCTACAATATGAAAATACCAAACTAAATAAAAATTTAAAATTAAATATTTTTTTGTTGATGCAAGATTGCCATTCAACTGTGGATGCTCCTGCATCAGAAAACCATAATCCAAGTGGTCTACATGCAAAAGATACCTCATGATAGCATTTGTATGAAATTTAAATCTTACAAAAGGAGAATAAACTTCGTTAGAGTAAATTTCACATATTACACTCAAATAAAATTAACTACTTAAAACACTTAATGAAATTAAATTGGTGAAAATACATAAAAATAGATAAATAAAAATAACTTTCAATAAAAATAGAAAATATAGATAATGGAGAACCTAGGATTGAAACCTAGAAGTTTTTTCCAAGAACATTAGCACATCATCTAGATGTTCATCATTGCACTATCATTTGTATGAACTTCATATGGATGAACACCCAGAAAATGTGAATATTCAACTTAGTCGTTTATTTAGCCTACAACATGAAAAACTAAAAACACACCAACAAATACTATGCAACACAATTTATAAAGAAATAAATTATGATTTACATGAACAATTGTGCCATAGAAAAAAGGTCCCCTTTGCTTGACATGAGATTAATTGGACTTAATAAGGCCTTGATTTAGGTGTTGTGAAGCATTTTATGCATCCACACTAAGTCTTGGACCTTTGCAAACTAAATAAAATGCTTTTAATGACATCTTGTGACTTGGTGTTGTGAAGTGTTGTAAGAAATTTTTGCATTCTTCTAGACTTTATTCATTACAATTTACCTAAACATCACCTTCTTACTCATCATTAAGTCCTATTTTGAAGTGTTGTAAAGTCTTGTAACAAGATTTCACACTTTCCTAGGCACAACTTCACTATTTATCCCTTTCTTATGACTTATTTGACCCCTTTATGCACCCACATATGCTTTAATTAAGTGTATTTTTGAATGTAAGCACGACAAACAACATTAAATACAACTTAATTTCTGACACTCTTTTTCAGGTCCTAGGTGGGACCCATTTTCCATGGGTGGCGAATGAGTCCCCCTTGGCTCCAAATTCAAAATATTTTAAATTTCCTTTTGTATTTTTATTCAAAATCACTTGATGTCGGCTTGTGATGAGGTATGAATGGGTTACTAAGGCACAAGAGTGTATAAATAAGTGTTTTTCTTCTCATTTTACATCCCCTATCTCTCACACATCCATTCTTCATTATTCATCCACTAATCTTCCATCTCAAGTCAAGCAAGTTAGGGCTTTCACATTGAAAATCATTAATTTAGCTTCCTAAGACACTCAAGGGAAGATTCTACATGTTTTGTTGCATATTTTCTAGATCAATCATCATGGAAAGGTAATCTATTCCATTATTGCATGTTTCATTCTATTCTTTCATCATTTTGGTTTAATTACCTAAACGAGGTTTGACCAAGGCAAACCCCCATGCCCTAACAATCAACATTTCTTCTTCTCTTCTTATGTGATTGCAGATTTAGGACCCTTGGAAGCTTGGAAATTATTGAAGATCAAGTTGCAAGGTTGCCCAAGTCTTCTTCTCATTCAACAAGTCAAAATATCAACAAAATCTCATTTTCAAACCTATAAATCAAAGTTTCAGAAGCGGACACCTGTAGAACATCAAAGTGTAGATCAGAAACTCCGAAAGCCACTCTTGAATATTCAGAAATTCAAAAGTGAACTCATTCACCATGGGTGGCAAATGATTCCCATTTCTAGGTTAGTTTCATGTTTTTTTCATTTTCTAATACTCTTTTGATAGAAACATATTTTGGCTCAGTTTACCAGAACTAGGACCGATTCGCCCAGAATGGCAAATGAGTCCCTCCAGGACTAAAAAACATCATCAGCAACATTTCATAAGCAATTTCCAGTCTTCTTCAACATTCCAGGTGTATACTTTTAGTCTGATTCATTTCAATTGCATCTTTCCATTCATTTGTAGGTGATTTTGCAACACATAATGTGTTTTCAAGCAAGTTGTTTTCCTTTAGTTTCTTTTTATTAGTCAAGCAATTTTATTAGTTTCTTGCATTTAAACATCACATCTAGTCATTTCACATCCTTTTCCCATCCATTTAGTGCTAATCTTTGAATGTGAACATAAGCATTTTTTTTACCCCTCTTTCTCCTTTTAGGTGAAAAACCCTAGAAGTGCTAGAAAGCAAGTGGGTCCCAAAAATCTATGTTCCATTTTGGTGAACCTGCTATTTGAATCCCCTCTTTTCTGATTTTGGAGTCCATTAATCATTCTAGAGTTGCTTTGTAGCGCCCCTCCGAATCGGTCTTTTTGGATTGTTGGCATAAGTGTTATTTGTGATTTTGTTGATAAATATGCCTTGTTTAATTAGCTAATTAAGTTAAATTGCGGTGTTAAGAGTAATCTGATCATTCATTGAAGTTTAGAGCACACAAAATTATTTGTGTTTTGTTACACAAAAAATAAAATAAAATAGATTATATGTGCCTTGGAACACGGTTATATTGTTTTCAAAATTAGCAATTATCTTATAATATCTGATTAAATTCACTGTTAGAATTGTGACTCGATCTATTCTATTTGTATGTATATAATTATATATGTATTCGAATATATGAATGTAAACTTTAGTTTTATTGGAAATTATTATGCAAGTAATTATTTGGAATATCGGTATTAGATACGTTAAGTTGTAATTTCAATATTATGATTTAAATATTCCATAGTATATATATGAATTTAGCAAGTGATATTATTTGGTAAATAAAATATAAAAAAATAAAATTTGCATATGTAAAAAGTAAATTGTATATATATATATATATATGTAATTAATTACTAAATAAAAATAAATAAATATATATACATTATTAAGTTTTATTTCTTGGAGTGAGGAAAAGTGTTTAAAAGGGATAAATATGTGCTAATTGTCTGACTACTTAGTAATCAATTATATAAATGATAAATAGAAATAAATGTTTATACATATATGAAGTTGATATAATAATAATAATCTTGTTCAAAAAGCGAAAGTCTAACCCTATCACTTGCATGTACCCTCCACTTGCTACAAGGCAACTCCTTCAGCGTACCACGTGCCCTGTGTTTGCATCCTCTTCTGTGCATGTTCATTGCGTGGCAATCTTATGGGACAGAGGCTGTCTTCTTGGTGGATACGAGAAGGGGGGGAGTGGGTTCAGACCCTACGGTCCATCCTTTAGCAGCGGGGGGAGTTATGTGAAAGGGGGTATGAGCATTCTACAGGGGAGTGTGGGAGCTATGAGAGTGGAGTTTTCCTAAGGAAGGAGGATGGGGAGTGGAGTAGTGGTGGTGGCGTGAGAGTTGCACATCATATACCTCCTTTTTCAAGGAATTTCAAACCCTTTTCCGGCCTAGGCGTGCATATTCTTAGGTCTGAGTGATACTTGTCCATGCATTGTTCATTATGGTTGCTCAGGTCAGTTTAGTATTAATTTGCAAACCATTTAATGCTACTGCACAAACTGAATATCATTTATATGTAACCCTATTAGTTGATATTGCTCAATTTGAATGTGTCTAAGACTATTGCTTTTTCAATCATCTATATTATTGTAACTCTGTCAATAGTATTGGAATGAGACATAGATCCGGTTATTAAATTTGTTTGTGCATTCCCATTGGAATCTGCAGTACTCAAAAATAGAATGTTGTAGAGGTTTAAATAATCTCCCTAAAACTATTTGCAACCTACCACAGTTGGAATAATTAGGCTTGAAAGAGTGTATAGCTTTAAACAGCCTCCCTGGAGCTGTTGGCAACCTGTCACAGCATCGACACTTGATAATAGAATGTTGTAGAGGTTTAAATAATCTCTCTGATTTCATGGTCAGCCTGTCTCAGCCACAGCGCTTGAGCATAATAGGAAGTTTAAAGGTTTAAATAATTTGTCTGATTCTTCTGGCAATCTAACATAGTTGCAGCACTTGAATATAGAAGGGTGTAAAAATTTAAGTAGCCTCCCTGATTCTCTCAACACCTGCTAATTGCATTGTTGGAAAATTTCTCAGGCCCTTCATCAAATCCATTTATTGCATACATGTCCAGCAAGGCAATTATAATAGTAAAATCTGATCATTATACACACACACGCACAGACATATACATTGGAATTTGGTTTTACACCAGTAAATCTCATTTGCTTGAAAGTTTCTAGACCCTTTTCAATAAATCCATTTTGTGCATATCAAAAAATTCACGCATGCTGCTAGTATTGACCTTTCAATTCTCAAATTTGGGCGTATTTGCAGCCTGAAAATAAGGTTTTACAGCGGCTTTAGAGTATGTCTTCTAAAATGGAAATTACGGTCAAGAATCCCGATAATGAGTACAGTTAGGTAAAATGATAGTCAAGTATTTATAGGCAGCCAAATATTATTTCTATAGCCCAGACTTATTAAGAAGCTAGATTGAAATTAATGTAGCCAACGTAGTTTAGTATTCCCTTTTTTTCCTGTGACAGTTTTGCTTTTATAGTACGCCCTCCCCTGCATCTGGTTCTAGATGACAATGTAGTTAATATCAACAATCTGCATGTCGGGACTGTTGCCTCTTCTTAATGAGTTTTTAAGTAGCCAAGTGGCACCTTAATCATCTTTCCTATGCTAATCTTGTGATAAATTAAGGATATAGGGAAATTCAATTAAGATTTTATATGATACTCATATTGGAGGGCGTGATATCAAATACGATTTTATCCCATTTTCTCTTTCAGCATAACATTAAGTCAAGAGCACTTTGTTATGTTCACCTTCGGTTTCTTCAGAAAACAGAGCATTGCATTCTTGTTTTGTGCATCTGCAGCTAGCATTGCATCCCTTACAATCAACATCCTATTATGTAATCCTCACGCCTTGCCATTTCCTCAGCTTTGTCTTTGCGCCCTCATTTCGTAAGGCAATTTGTCAAACAGTCCTCACACCTTGGTTGTGCGCCCACATTCCTTGAGGTATTCTGTTAAATAGTTCACCAGTCTTTCACTGCAGCTTGTATACATTTTACCTGGGCAGTTGCAAACACAACATCTCACATAATTCCTCTATCCTTTATACTCTGATAGATGTCTATAACCTGTTCCACAACGCCCATTTCAGCACAGGCAAGCAAGATGTTGGTAAAGTTTATGGAAATTGCCTTTCAAAAGTGTCTTGAAACATTATTTAATTAATTACATCTTCCGGAGTGGTCAAAAGAAAGAATAAAAAAAAAACGGAATGAAGGTTTGGGAACAAAGGAAAATATTTATATAAGCTTTCATACCATATTATCCAATGCCTACGTTTTAGATGTTTTAGATGATTCGGGCTTGGTATTATCCTTTTGAATACTTTCACATGTTCCTTTAAAAACAATCAAATGTGGCCCCCATGCGTTAACAAAGAAAAATAAAAATAATAAAATGGGTAGTGAGGGGCTTCACATAAAGAAAATAATAAAGTAAAATAAAAATAAGAAACGTGGCTCTTATAATATTACCACGTTTACATAAAACAAAACAAAAAGAAAAGTCTCTCCCAAAAGTTTTTAGAAAAGAGAAAAGAAGTAATAAATGTACATTAATAAAAGAGATATAAATATATATATTAAAAGAAACTAAAGTTGATTATTTAGTGCACTATAAATAAATAGGTGATTTAACTATATATTATATAAAATAAGAAAGTAAAGTTTATTATTTAGTGCTCAATAAATAAATAAGTGATTTAATTATATTTCCAATAAAAAAATGGGATTGCATATTATGCAAGATGATTATAAGAAAACAAATATTTCTATATGGTAAATAGATTATTGTTTGGAGCACCTTTTGAGAATAGTGTCAATTAGTTGATCTTATTATTGATTATATGTGTGACTTAGGCGGGTAACCTCTATCGTTGTATGGTAGCATTATAGCTTTCATCTAGATAGTTTAGTTTTCTCTTGAATCTAATGAATAATTTTATATGCATAGGTTAGGCTAAGAAAAGTGTTGAGATTGTGTAATCATTCACTTGAATGCTAGTGCTAATAGTAACCATGTTGCTTCTCAATTAATGATTAAATAAAATGTGATTGATTATTTAATGTTCTCATTTAAAGTGTATTACTTGAATGTGTTAGTGGATGTAACTAGTCAGTGTAAAAGTGTATTCAATTATTTACAAATATGTTCAATAGAATGTAATTGATGGATATCATTTCTTAGGAATAACACCATGCATGTATACACGCATTTTAAGGGGCATTAATAGATAAGATAGAGATAAGATATTAGTATCAATGCCCTTTTTGGTACTTATCTTTGGGTTAATATAACTTAATAGTAGTTAGTTGATTTAGTGGATTTAGTGGTCATTGCAAAATAAATCTATAGTCTTTTAATTGAACTGTTTTATTTTGAGTAGGCAAATAGAATGTATGTGAAATTATTAAAAATGTTTCCTAATAGTCGTCTCTTTGTAAGCGTTAGAGAGATATTGATGATTTGAATAATCTTGGAACTTATTGCTCTTGATGTTTTAATGAAACTGGGAAGATGATTTAAATGTTTTGATGTTTTTCATCTTGATGTGTCTTCCCTTTTTAGATGCCTAGTTTTGGCAGTGATTTTTCATCGATTCATGTTAGAATAGTGGAGTATGGGTTAGTTTGTAATGATGCCAAAATGGAAGTGTCTAAATCTTGGAGTATTTATGTTGTGATACAAGGATTGGGTGAATTGAATACTATGTCATTTAGTGATTATTGTGATTGATTTGTATGGAATTGTTTATATCAGCTTTGATTGAATTTGAAGATCTCATTTTGATATTGTCACTCTTATTCTTCACTTGTCGATTTGTGATAATGGAAGTTATATAGTCAATTTGTGGTTCAAGTTGTGAGTCTTTCTCTTGTGTTAAGATTTTCTTAGAGTCATATATTTGAGATGGTTGGGAACCTGAAGAGCTTGAATTACCTTCAATAGAAGGTTGTGGATTTATGATGTTTTTGGCTTCCAGAGGCAATGGAGGAACTTGACTTATGTTGATTTTTCCACAGTTGTTCCGTTGTGATTTATTGCTCTTATTTTAGATTTTGAACTCATGAGTAGTACTTTGTACTATGATGTTGACTTTTGATGTGGTGGGTGGTACCTCCTTTGTTCTTGTTTCAGTGATATGGAATGGGTTTGCGAGATGGTTCATGCCTCGCATGTTTTGTGTTATATTCACCTTGATTTCTATGTGAGATAAGGTACACCCCTTGCATGTTTTGGTTTGGGTACCCATAGGGAGAGTGCCTCTTCATGGGGGCCAGCGCACAAAGGGGCTGTTAGGGTAACCCATGGAAGAGTTTCCTTAAAAAGTGATAATTTAATTAATGAACTGGTGGGTTTTGGGTAAATAAACATTAAACAAGATAAATTATGTTCCTCACCCATACCATTAGTGCTATCATAGGCTAAGGACGGGATGAGAAGACCTGGTTGGTAAGATCACTGCCTTGTCCTCACGAAAGGTAAGTGGTTCCGCATGAGTCACCCTATGGAGCGGTGCCTTGAGATAGGCTGCCTGGATAACCATAGATGGAGGTGGTACCTTGTGATGGGTTGCCTGGATAATCCATGTAAGGCCATGTGATGACACTCTCCTACAGTACCCGTTTATGTTCCCTTGTTTGGTTGCCTCTGGGAGAGTTGTTTGAATTGTTGATGTTGTTGAGGCAACTGGTTCTTGGTGATAATTGTTGAAGCCTCCAAGTTCTATCTTTTAGTGTTGCACACATGCCTCATGGCAACTTCATTTATGTTAATGAAAGGTGCCTTGATATTTATTGTCGGTTGATATTGCGATTTTATTTGAAGGTTTGGATCCTATTGTTGTTGGCACCTCTTATGGTTATTTAGTGTTGAGCTATAATCTTGACATTTGGTTATGTTGAGCTTTTCATTATCTTGTTTTGGCTAAGTGATGGCTATGTTGTGGTTTATCTTAAATTGATGATATCCTTGTTGTGGAGTCTGATTTGTTATTGGTTCGTTTGATTGTTTTGGATTGTGGTATGGGGATCTTTCTTGTCAACTCCTAGCATGGGGGGTGGACTTTCAAGTCCACGTGGTTGGGTGGAACGTGCCATGCACCCCATTGGGCTCCCAGGTTGTGTTCATGATGTGGAAATAGATACAGAGTTTCCAGAGCCTCACTTGGTTGAATACTACTTTTCACTTTGTACCTTATTCTTCTTTGATGTATCATCTTTGTATTTGATGTATCTTTTCCTCTGCACGACAGGATGCATATGTACTCCTGAAGTGATGTAATGTACTCCTGAAACAACTGTAATGTATTATTGTGTCCATGATGTGTTGTATTTATGGAAATATGCTCCACCATTGTAATGTTGAACTATGAATTGAAATGTAATAGAATGATGTATGTATATTTTATATTTCCTTTGATCATGGATGGTTATATGTTATCTTTATGTAATCTTGATTTGTTTGTTAACATTATGGTTTTAGTTTTAGGTTTTTGTGATGCCATCTTATGTACCCCAAAGGATGTAATGGTCATTGTAATTGTATAATTTCTTATAAGTAATATATGTTCATGTTCATCTTATGTTATGTTTCACTTTCAAAAAAAATTATTGTGCTTTTATTACAAGTTCTTGTTGTCCTTTGGGGTTTGTGTGGCGGGGCGTTACATGCTTGCCTTGCATTTTGAATTAGTTAGCTTGCATTCTAGAGTTTCATTTTTTCATGAGTAAAAGTACATGATAGATAACATTTTTGCATCTTTCATCATTGAAAAATTCTGAAACTCTGCATTTTTCACTTAGGTTTTCATCTTAGCACTCAAAATTCATAAAAATCAATCCCAAATTTCTAAAAAATTTGCAACACGTCCATACTGGGACTCATTCGCCACCCTGGGCGAATCAGTCCCTTCTGACCCTGAAACAACATTTAATAGAACTCATAAATTTGTTTTTAGGCTTCTGTTTGGTACCTTAACTTGTATATATCAGTTTGTTGCATTTCTGTAGCATGCATTCTGTTAAAACTCACTTCAATTAGCCCATTTCATGCATTGTTTAATTTTACTTTTTCATCACAATATATCATTTTTAGATAGTTGTATTGTGTAGACAAACACTTAAAAACTAAAAATTGTATTGCATTGTACTTTCTTTCATTTTAGCATGTTTTCTTTCAAAAGATATGCTCTTGATTTGATTAAACATGGATTTTATACGCATACTATCCCCTTTTATGAGTTTTCTTTTGACTACCATAATAGGGACTTTTAGAAACAATCCATTAATACAATCCTTAATCTTACATTACCCATTGGTGACAATGGAAATGTAGACAATCATAACACACATACTTGTTCTTCTGATACCTCTCCTATTAGTGGCAAAGGTATTTTGGTGAAAGAAGTCACAAGCCTTGAAAGTCTTGATTGTCCATCTTTGTATTCCCCTTTGGATGACCTTACACAACAAGAGCATGAGATTATAGACACATTCCTCAATATCACCTTACCAAGTCTCCATGATAATCAATCTTGTCCATCTCCTAATATCCCTCCTCGATGTAAAGAGGATAGGTTGGTGTTAGAAGATACCCCTATTAAGAATCATGATACCCTTGATCCTCCCTTCCCTAATGTTCCTATCCTATGGGAAGAGCTATTTGCAAACCATAGTGGTTCTCCTCTTGATGCCTCCTCCACTTGTGATGAAGCTAATTTACAAACCTCAAACTTGGATGAACATATTACAAGCTCTCCTTGTAGGGTAGATAATATGGAACAAGAGAATGGGCCCTTAATGACAATGGACATTCAACTAACATCCTATCATAATCATCATTCCCTTCCTCATAATCCCTTAATTTACCATTCCCCTATTAGAAACGAAGTTATTGTGAGAGAACAAAGCCTTACTTGTCAAGCACATGTGGCTTGTTGTTCTCCTAAACAATCTCCTCCTAGGGATAATACCATGGCATTGGACTATGGCAACCAAGTGGTTCTTGATTTCCCTCACTTAGAGATACATCCAAACAAAACCACTGAGGATATGCATGCACAAGTGTTCATTCGTTCCCCTTTGATCAGTGCACCACATGTACATATCATGTAGGACATCTTAACAACTCTCTCCTCCTTTACCCATCTTCATTTAGTCTCACACAACACACCCCTAACTCCTCCCTCATAATTAATGGCATTGAACATCACCCTTCCCAAAACATTCAAACTGTCATCCCGCAAAACACTCATGATTTAAATTTGTTAGATTTTGTATCCTACTATAATCAAGAAGATAAAATCTCGCAATCTATAGAGTCTTGTGTAGGTATGAAATCTAATCAAGATGTATTTTTCGCCCCAATCACACAACCACCTTCTCCTCTTGATCAAGAAGGTGTCTTGTCAAGACTTCTCCATAATAACTTGATCACCCTCCCTCCAAGAACTCGAAAGAAATGTTATTCCAAGACTTCACTCTATGCATACCATAGAGTTCATGGCCATTCCACTAATGAATGTCTTGCTTTGAGTCATAAAATACAACATTTTTAGGAGTTTGGTATGCTTCCCTATGTGGGGGAACCTCATTCCTCTAATTGCTATTGATTTTCACTCTAGCATGCATTTCATCAATCATTTCAGCTCACCTTTTTCATGCACTTAGTGGGGGCAAGGGGTTTAGCAAGCCTTGTCCTCGTATGTCACTTGCGGTTGCCTCCTTTGGCTAGTCATTAACCTTTCATGAACATATAAGAGCAAGCTCGGGATGTGGATGACATGCCTTAAGTTGGCTCACATATGACATACTTCCCTCTTTTCATGACGTAGCTTATTGGAAACATATGACTTGGCATAGGGATTTCTAAGTAAGTTGTCATGTCTTCTTCTTTCTCTTCTACTTTAAAGAAATTTCTCACAGAACGAGTGCTCACAACTGCTTTAAAGTGGGGGCATACATCACCACTCTTATTTCATTGTGCAATTTTCTTATTCTTGTGATTCCCTCTCTTGGAAGCATTAGGTACAATGTTGCCCAGGATGAGACCTTCTTATCCTCTCTTGGAGACATTAGGCATGATGTCACTAAGATGAGACATTGTACGAATTAAGCAAAATCCCTTTGAACAATCCTTACATTATTTTTCATTAACAATATCTATAAGTATCAAAATCTTTTCCTTTAGGGAACCTTATTAAAATTATCAGGAGATTTAACTTTGATATGGTTGAACAGGAAGCCCACCTAGCAGCATGACTTTTCCCCATAGCCACCTTTGTGTTTGTGAGTGCATACCAACTAGCATATGTTTCTCACCTTTTGGGATTTCTCACCCCGCAAACAGTGATAAGTTTTGTGGCCCCAAAGTGAGTATGTTGTGGCCTTCTCACCCCGCAGATGATCTGGAGTTCTATGGCCCCAAAATGAGTACATCTTTTTCACCCCATATTTCTTTTCCTTAGTTCTTTCCTTTGCATGATTTTTCATCTTGGGGTCTTGACCTACATGTGGATCTCTCTTGAATTTCTACTTTAGTAAGCAGGTTCATCCTCTCACTAAAGTGGGGGATAAATGTGTCATAGAAAAAAGGTCCCCTTTGCTTGACATGAGATTAATTGGACTTAATGAGGCCTTGATTTAGGTGTTGTGAAGCATTTTATGCATCCACACTAAGTCTTGGACCTTTGCAAACTAAATAAAATGCTTTAAATGATGTCTTGTGAAGGTGTTGTGAAGTGTTTAAGTCATTTCTACATTCTTCTAGACTTTATTCATTACAATTTACCTAAAAATCACCTTCTTACTCATCATTAAGTCCTATTTTGAAGTGTTGTAAAGTCTTGTAACAATATTTCACACTTTCCTAGGCACAACTTCATTATTTATCCCTTTCTTATGACTTATTTGACCCCTTTATGCCCTCATATGCTTTAATTAAGTGTATTTTTAAATGTAAGCCCGACAAACAACATTAAATACAACTTAATTCCTGACACTCTTTTTCAGGTCCTAGGTGGGACCCATTTGCCATGAGTGGTGAATGAGACCCCCTTGGCTTCAAATTCAAAATATTTAATTTCCTTTTGTATTTTTATTCAAAATCACTTGATGTCGGCCTGTGATGAGGTATGAATGGGTTACTAAGGCACAAGAGTGTATAAATAAGTGTTTTTCTTCTCATTTTACATCCCCTATCTCTCACACATCCATTCTTCATTATTCATCCACCAATCTTCCATCTCAAGTCAAGAAAGTTAGGGCTTTCACATTGCAAATCATTAATTTAGCTTCCTAAGACACTCAAGGGTAGATTCTACATGTTTTGTTGCAGACTTTCAAGATCAATCATCATGGAAAGGTAATATATTCCATTATTGCATATTTCATTATATTCTTTCATCATTTGGGTTTAATTACCTAAATGGGGTTTGACTGGAAGGTAAACCCCCATGCCCTAACAATCAACATTTATTCTTCTCTTCTTGTGTGTTTACAGATTTAGGACCCTTGGAAGCTTGGAAATCATTAAAGATCAATTTTCAAGGTTGCTCAAGTCTTCTTCTCATTCAACAAGTCAAAATATCAACAAAATCTCATTTTTAGACCCATAAATCAAAGTTTTGGAAGCGAACACTTGTAGAACATCAAAGTGTAGATCAGAAACTCTGGAAGCCACTCTTGAATATTCAAAAATTCAAAAGTGGACTCATTCTCCATGGGTGGAAAATGAGTCCCATTTCCAGGTCAGATTCATGTTTTCTACATTTTCTCACACCCTTTTGACAAAAACAGATTATGGCTCAGTTTACCAGAACTGGGACCGATTCACCTAGAATGGTGAATGTATCCCTCCAGGACTAAAAAACATCATCAACAGCATTTCATAAGCAATTTCCAGTCTTCTTCAACATTCTAGGTGCATACTTTCAATCTAATTCATTTCAATTGCATCTTTCCATTCATTTGTAGGTGATTTTGCAATACACAATGTGTTTTCAAGCAAGTTGTTTTCCTTTAGTTTCTGTTTATTAGTCAAGAAATTTAATTAGTTTCTTGCATTTAAACATCACATCTAGGAATTTCACATCCTTTTCCCATCCATTTCATGCTAATCTTTGAATGTGAACATAAGCATTTTTTACCCATCTTTCTCCTTTTAGGTGAAAACCCTAGAAGTGCTAGAAAGCAAGTGGGTCCCAAAAATCTGTGTTCCATCAATAAAAATAAATTAACAAATGAGCACTTGAAAACCTCTATGTGGTTGAGTTCTCTCAAAATACTTGCAAGCATAAGAAGAAGAAGAAAAATGTTTGGGGTGTATGGGGATTTTTCTTAGTCAAATCCTTACTTTGGTATTTCTACCTCCACAACATCCAAAATTGAGAAATATATAGAAAGTGTGTGTGTTCTTAATCTAAGTGTATATATAAATAAGAATAGTGACAAAGTAAATTGAAGAAGAAAGGGATGTGAAGATTCCAAGGTGCTCCCGGAGGAATAATAAATAAATGTTTGCAATAATATTAATAATAAAAATTAATAATATTACTTGAGAGTCATGAGGAAGCCAAAGAGAATAGGAGAACTAGAAAGAATTTTTTGAGAGTATTGTAGCAAACTTGAGAGTGTTGTGTAGTGCAAGAGAGCTAAGAGAGACCAAGAGAGATAGTCCAAAATGAAAGTTTCAAAAAGTAGAAAAATTTAGTTTCAAAAATTAGAAGAGGAGGGAAGAGAAGGCTATTGATGATCCATTTAGATTCATCCTAAGCCATTTCCATTGACTTTGGAAGATGAAAATTGGAAAAAATCTCAAAAATAAATACTAAACAAAAAATTATTATAGAACACTAATGTCTAGAATGTGGATAGTCCTATGATGTGCTAGTGTCTAAACAATTTACACTCAAAAACAATGATACTAGAAAAACATAGGGCTAACACAAAGGCGACATGAAAAATGGTCACAAGAAAGGATTCCTAAGCACCTTGAGAAGGAGAAAGACTAGTGTAAGAGCTGAAATGAGCCTACAAAATCACTAAGGGAATGGACACCAAACTGAACACAAAACATAGCATGAAATTGCAAAGGTATGTAATTTTAGACATTACAATGACATATGTCAAGGAGTTACAGGCATCTTTCTAGAAGCTTCAATACTTTTTACATGAGCTTGGTCATCCAACTCCATAAAAAAAAAAAAATAGCCCCCTATTAGACAAAATAACAGCTCCTTATATCCAAAAAAGCTACCCACTTCTTACACATAGTCCAAGATGCTTTGTTACATAACTATAAATGATAAGATTCTCTTCCACTTTATGCCAATTGTTTAAATGTGTTTTCATTGGTCTAATTAAGCTTCCCCACTCAATTTCACCCTACAAATAATATTCCAAGTATCTAGAAAATGATATTTAATTACAAAAATGTTTCTCACATCAACCTGGTTTACAATTTTTGTGAGGATCTGATTTTTGCTGAAGTCAGATATTTTTAGAAAATATAATGATTTAAGCCTTTAAAAGTTCCATTTAAATCATTCCAATTGAGGAGGGTTTGATCAAACTACCTTAAATCAAACCCCCTTGGATATAACCTCGCTAGTTTTAAACCATACCAATAATGGAGTCTCTTTTACACCTATCACAATGTTGATAAAAAAACACTTTGATTTACCTTTTGGGGGATCAAATGAATTCATTTAAAATTTATCTTTTGTAAGTATGTAGTCCTTATTATAAGCTTCCCAAAAAGTATAATTTTAAATAAATTTAATTTTATTATTATATTTATTTTTTATTTCTTGTGAATGTAGGTTTTTCAAAAAATCAAGCTCTTTGTTCTACACATGTGGAAAAATAACAGATTATCAACAAAAAAAAATGAAAAATATGAGTGCACCAAATATTGAAGTCCTTGATCCAACAAAGAAAAAAAATTGAATTTTGATCCATACTAAAAAAGTTACACGTTATACGGCTGCGCTATGTCTGAATTATAATTGGTTTGAATTTAAAACTTTATTAAAGAAAAAATATTCAATTAAAAACTATCTAACCAAGTGGAAGCACTAGATATCAGAGTTATGAATCTAAATTAGAAAGAATTATAATTTTATCCTTCATGGAAAAAAAGTTATGCGCTATACGGTGAGCGTCACTTTTTTAAAATGTTGTTTTCTGAAAAAATCTAGTTTTCAAGGGAGATGGAAAAAGAAGTGCAATCTGATTCCAAAAATTTTGAAAAAAATATATTTATAATCTATAGAAAAAATTTCACGAAACTCTAGTTTGCATCATCTTCAAATTCCTCACGGTTTAGCCACTATAGGTGCTCGAAAGTAAAGATTTAGTTAAAAAAAATTATTTTAGTGTTCAGTTTGGCCAAAACTTGTAAACCACTATTGTGGGATCACTGTGGGACATTGAAATCCCACTTCCATGAATATTGAAGTCACATAAAATAATAACTGACTAATAAATAATTAAAGTTAAAATACATAGTCATAGGATTGCAAGGTTAATATCACCAATCCTAACACATCTATGGACATGTACATCCCTATGCTAAGGAGGATATTTCTCAAAGAATATGCAATCACAAACTAAGGTTTGTGGAAAGATGTCATCATGGATCCCTTCATTTTTGATGAGCAATACAACACTTTTTATAGGTAGGATTCTATTTCAACAAAGCACAAGTTTTTACCAATCTTTTTCAATATTTTTTTTTAATTCTTACTCTGGAAATGTTGGAAGGGTAATATGACATGTTTCATAGTTAGAAATGATTTAAATTTTCAAGGATGCAAACCTCTTTACTAGTTTATACATTTTGGAAAGTATTTTTAGTATTTTATCGTTTTTCTCACAAAATATTAGAGGGGGAGCATAATATTTTGATGATTGGATATAGTTTTTTTTAATATTAAAACAATGCACTGAAATTACATAGAAATAGGCAACCAAAAGGATACCACATAAATAAAATCAATTACAATAATACCAATAGTTATTCCGAGAGGCATGTCTATAGTGGCAACACAAATATGTGTAAACAAAAACCCTTTTTCAATAATTTTGACGTCCTCATTGGCTATCACGATGGCAGTTATAATTAAAACATCAATAAAAAGAAGGTGAAACTTCTGATCATCTGTGGTGGTAATGGAATGTGTAACAACAAGCATTTTATCAATTGATCTTTCCATTCAACACCTTATTTCTCCACTTGTAGCGCATTTTTGGGTAAATTCAAGCATTCTAAATCTAAAGATTGTTGTGTAATAATTATTTTATTGTGCAGAATATTGTTTGTGTAAGCTTCACATGGTGATCTGGGTGAATTTTCCTTCTCTAATCTTTTGAATCGAAGTAAGGAAGGATTAGTAATACAAAGTAATGTAGTCCAATCCACATTCATTTGTGTTTAGTAAGCATATGAACAAGGAAAAATGTTTTATTATGTCTTTGTAATTTATATATTACTATGAAATATTCATACAAGTAAATTTATTTCATTCGATATTCTTTGAATGCTAAACTGGGACGTACTTAGACGTATCTAGGCGGGTTGTAAACATTATTCTACTTCTAGAAGTACATGTATTTCATATTTGGTTTGTTAAGTTTCTAGTGTAGAAAAATGTATACCTCTACATTTTCACACTTGTTTGGGCCCTCCCTGCTAAAATTGGATTTCTTTATGCCTTATTTGGTCCTATTTTGCATCCACAAGCCTTATTTAATGCATCTTTTCAAGGATAATCCTGACACATATCAAATGACCACTCATAATTTAATGATTTTGGTTTGTATGGTCAAGATTTACTGATTTGGGACTCATACACCACCTTGGGTGTATGGATCCCACCTAAGTTTTAGGGCCTAAACCTAAATTTGGCATAAAACTAAATATTTCTTGAAATTTGTGTCTCAAGCTTAGCCTATTGGGAATCATATGCCCCAACTGGCATATGAGTCTCGCTTAGCTTGGACCTATTTTAAATTCAAATTCTTGGTGGTATTTTATTCTCCTAGATCTGATGTCAGCTTGTAGTGTTGTAATTTCGGGAAATTTGGCATAAACAAGTATAAATATAAGGTTATTTCACATATTTTCTCCTAACACTTTTTTAGATCAAGCATTCTAGAAATTTTATGATTACAAGAGCATTCAAGAGTGATTATCAAGCATTTTGAAGCATTATTCAAGAATCAAGCATCATGTCAAAGTCATCATGCATCGTGTTTATTTTTGAGCTAACATTTGTGATGTAGGGTTCTATGATTCAAGCAAGCATTCAAGTCAAGATCCATATCTTTCAATAAAGAGTCAAGATCCACATTCATGCTAGCCATCTCATATAAGATTACAGCCTTTGTTACAAGGGTTTGGTGAGTTGCAACATAGCTTATTTATTCATTCATCATTCCTTCATTCTATTTCTATTCATTTCAAGGTTTGATTACCAAAACGGGGTTTGACCAAGGAAAACCCCTATCCACTAACAAAACAAAAAATTTCCCTCTCTTTGATATGTGATTTGTAGATTTAGGTTGAAGATCCATTAAAGAGCTTGAGATTAGAGAAAAGTTGTCAAAGTTATCATCTACATTGCGAGATCATAGAAAGTCACGTACATGTTACAATTCAGTGTTTCAGACTCAGAGATTTGACAAGAGTGAAGCTATAGGAGAACATTAGAGGATATCACAGTTTCAAATCAACCCTGACACTGGGGCTAAATCACCACTTGTGGTGTATGAGTCCCAGTATACTAGATTTCAAGCATTTTCTATAGATCTTGCTTTAGTAGTTCCATATTTTGATTCCAGATTGAAACCCTAAACTGGGACTAAATCACCCCTACTAGCATATGATTCTCAGTGTGCATTAAAATTTATATCTTCAGGAGTACAAACCTTGTTCCAAGCTTCTTCTGTTTTCCAGGTGCCTCTCTGTCCTTTCTCAATTCATTCTTCTTATTTTCAGTTTCATATCTTAGGTTGCATAGTTAGGTTTACATATCATTGCATTTCTTTCTTTCCAAGCCCTTTCTTGGTGGTGAACCCCCTTTTAGTCTTTAATCACACCCCTGGGAAACCTTATTACAAATCTCTTTCCCTCATTTTCATCCCTAGATTGAGATCTATAAGATTTCATTGAATGAAACTTGAAGGAAATTGGTGGTTCTATCTCCCAAAATATAGAGCAACTATTTTTGACATTTCATTTTGGTGAACCTGGCCTTTAGAACAACTTATTGTCTGATTTAGAGTGCATCATAGTCCTAGATCTAGCTTGCATTAACTTTGCATAGGGCTTGCATTAGTTAATTTGCATCTAGGGTTTCTAAATCTTGCAATTAGTGAAAGTGCATATAGGTTGCATTTTTGCATCTTATTGTAGACACTAAAAAATGTGCTAGATGATATCATACACTCGAATCAGGTATACTAACACCCATCCTCTTTCTGCTTAATTAATTGAATTAGCCCAGCTAATTAATTAATTGCATCATTTTCGTCCATTAACCTAATTCATCAAATCGAGTTAATTCACCCCCTTTCACGCTAACATTTCATCTCATTAAATTAAATAGATCTGAAAAATATTTAATTTAATTCCATAAGTCTTTGGTGCAAGGGCACCATAGGTTTTCATGCCTCTAAGAGGGGTAAAAATTTAATGTTTTGTTTTGTTTAAGTTCTTAATATGTAATAAGGTCTAAGAAGACCATTTTAAATGTATTGGAGTCTAGTTTGTGTCACTAGGTGTTAAGTTTGTGTGCAAATGTAAAAAGTGTCAAAGTTGTTGAATGTTGTCAAGTTGAAAAAAAGCATCTTTTGCAATTTTTTGGTGTCTAGTGGAAGTTGAACAATTGGAACTTGAAAAATCAGTTGTGAACTGTTGGGAAATATTTTGAAGGGTTTAAAAATTCCTTGGTAGGTCGAGGCAAGGGTTAGAAGTTGTAATTTTGAAGTTTGAGCAATAAAGTTCCTTTGATTTCCTACAAATATGAATGTTGCATCACTATTTCTTGATGTAGTATGGTACTGTACAGACATATTTTGACTCCAAATAAATTTTGGATTATGGATCATTGAATTACCTTTCCATTGGCACTAGTTTCATGTGATTCCATTACATTTTGAGTGAGTTACATCAATTTTTCTAAAAATTGCCACAAACCCTAGATAGGGTAGCTTGAAGGAAAGAAAAATGGATATCTCTCCATTCCACTAGTGAAAAGTCTTGGAAATCAGTGGAATGGTCTGTAATAAGGTTTTTTTTTATTCCTCAAATTTGCAGGATCAGGGGAGAAGGTTTTCACATGTTTTGGTGATTCCCTACGTCGAATTTCTTTATGTTTTAGGTTTAATTGGCAGAAGAACAGTCAATTTTTGAAGGGTCCCATACAAAGTAACCTACCTTGATTATGAGATATGTTGTATAAAGCCCAAATGGATATCTAGAACTGTGTTTACATTTTGGATATCATGTCTACACTGAAAGTTATGGCCAAAAAACCTAATTTGTTGCCCTCATGTTTTATGCTTTAAAGATCGAAGGCTTGTGAAGAAAAACCCACCAATTGATGTTTTAGGGTTTCAAGATTGGTTGATTTAGGTTATTCTAGAGTTTTCCACCCATGCTCTACATCAAATTAGTATCAGAGCCTGAAGATTTGGGAAAGATAAGTTTTTGGAGTTTGTGTGTTGTCTTTTTGCAAGTTGAAGAGTTAGGATGCCAAAAGACTAGGCCAAGGGAAAAGAAAGAGGCCTAAGGTGAGGTATCACGAAGATAAGAAGAAGCAAGGTGAAAGATACTTGATTGAGAAATAAGAATGGAAGAGTTGAGGAGAAAATTCCATGGAGACTTGCAGAGTAAGGAGGTCCCAAGCAAGAAATAAGTGGTGAGAAAAGAGAGAAGTGAGATGAAGAAGAAAAATGAGAAGGAAGAATAGACAAAAGTGCAACAAGAGATAATGGAGTTGATGCACACCTTGGAAGAAATGGAAAAAAGAATGGAACTTGAGATGCAGCAGTTGCTTGAGAGAGAAAACTAGGAAAATGGTTGGCATTGGCCAATAAGGAAGAAGGTTAAGTGGTCTATCAAGGGAATCATTCATAAGAGAAAAAGGCAAGAGAGGACAACAAAACCAAATATTGCAGAATCTTTGTTGATGAAGGAAGAGAAAAAGCCATCTAAGAAAGAGGAAGAGGTAGGTAATGCAATGGTAAGCAAACCTAGGACTTTTTTAACATCAACAAGCATTGAAGAGTTGCCTTGGCAAGTTCAGGATGTCTTGAAGGATCATGTAGACATAGTGGTTGATAAATTTTATGACTTTTTGCTTCCAAGAAGAGATGCTAGTCACTATTTAGCTTTTGTTCCAGGGGTTGGTATATCATACACAGTAGCCTATGACAAACAAAATGAAGAATGTGACGTGTCTAAAGAAAGGAATGGTGTCAACACTAATGATGCACTTGTTTGGGAGGTTGTCAATGAAGGGAATTTGGATGCTATAAATGGAAGATGTATAGATTGATTTCTATTGATTTTTCACAATTGTAATGTTTAATGTTAATTAATAATCTCACAAAGGTCTTATCTTTATTTTTCCAATAAAAATATAAGAATATTTTAATAAAAGGGTCATGGTTTAATAGCAACAAATAAAATAATAAATAATATGGGGTAGGTTTCCATTAAAGGTTGTTGTAACCCCCAAAAAACTTGGTAGCTTTTTCATGACAAATTCGATAACTAGAAATTAATGAGGGGTTATAAGACAAAATAGGGTTATTTTTAAGAACACATATCATTAATATTTTAATTGTTATCTTTGAAAGGGAAAATGAGATCTATTAGTGCTATATATTGAGGATTTTTTTTCCTTCAAACATCTCCCAATTTATTTAGTCTTTTATGTCATAGTTTGGACCTTGTGTTCAACTATAGAATTTGATAATAAAAAAACCCTTGGATTTTAGAGACCAGAGGATGAATTATTTTAGTTTCCTTGATATTGGAGGATAAAAACTCATTGATTTCTTGAGGGAAATCTTGAAAAGAATCAAGGTACGTAGAAATACTTCCTACACAAAAATTATGAGGAGTGTACATAATACAAATTTAATTTTTTAAATTATTACATTTAAAGAAAAAATACATATAAACATAAAATAATAAATATACTAGATGACACATTTGTATGTGGGGAAAACCCTTTTTAGGGAAAAACCCCACACTTCAAAGAAACTCAATATACAATAAAATTCTTCCAGAAAATTATCGTGAATGAAATTGCAACTCCCAAAAGCTTTTAATGCATTTAATTACCTCAAGTTACAAAACTTAACTAATTGTAGTCATGCATTTGAAAATTGCTCAATCAGTTATAATCATTAAATATCTAAGATATTATCCTTCAACTCATACACAAGTTTTCAAATATTTATCACTTATTGAAAACAAACTCTTTAAAATATCAACTTTTCACAAGAATCTAGTTTGCACAATTAATTCCACAATTACATTTAAATAATTACCTTTTTCAAAATTAACATTCACTTTTAAATAAATAATTTGTTTAATTTATTTTAATAAATCAAACCTTACTCATAAGCATTTAATCTAATATTTAATCAAATTTACATTTAATCAAATATATTAACAAATAAGCCATTTAACTAAATTAAAAAATAATTAATTTCCAAATAAAATAGCACAAACAAGATCGACATGACGGGACTAGATGACAAACAACAATGGGTGACAAACAGATACTCGTTCAATGAAGAACGATGGCTAAATGAGGACCTGACACTATCTTTGGATCAACATAATTTCATTGGATTAGGGTACGCTCAGACCTGTCAAGCAGGTGAGCCAATGCTCGGTACCTGTATCTGCATAAAACATCACTGTTAAACATATAAACATATATCAAAAAACACACCAGGTGAAGAAGAATCGTAGCGTAGCAGGATACTCACGAGTGAGTAGTGTTGCACTATCTTCTTCACCAAAACTGACAAGCATTATTTTACCATACACATCAAATACATCATGATAACCTCATAAAAACTTATAAGCAAAATAAACCATATCATAAATGTATCTATCTCAATATCATCACTCAAACACAACCAGATGATTAGGATGTCAAATATGTCATCCACAGAGTATAAAAAAAAAACAACATAATGTCAAAGTCATAACTGAAAACAAATAACTTATAGTATCACAAACAACTGAAGCATCTATCAATCTAACTGAATCAAACTAAAACCAAGTGTCGCAACTAGAGGGACACTACAGATGGTTTCCTTAGAAGCATGATTTTATACCATATACTATGTTTCTATAGTGGACAAAGGAACCTCAACCTTTCACTTACTCATCCAACTAATTGCACCACCTAGTTCATAATGAAAATGCATCCACTAGTGGATCTTCTAGTATTGACATCTCTAGCCCAATTTGAATCTAAAAATCCATGAAAACAAACTAAATCTTTACATCATTTATGATAGCCATGATAGCATAAAGAATACTCTAAAATACCTTGCAAATACCTTAAGACTCTCTTCACTACATCTCCAATGTGCTTGTTCAGGATTAGCCATAAATTGGTTAAGGAATCCTACTTCTTTGGTAATGTTTAGTCTTGTACAAACCATGGAATACATCAAACTCCTAATTGCACTAGCATGAGGTGCTTTTCTCATATCCTTTATCTCAATAGGATAAATTGGATATTTCTCAATAGATAACTTTGTCCCCATCATAATAGGAACACATAATAGCCTACAATTTAACATGTTGAACCTCTTAAACATTGAATTCGCATACTTTAGCCCAGCCAAAGTTTTCTATTCACTCTAGCTCTTCCAATCTTCATCCTCAAGATGTACCTAGTTAATCCTATGTCTATCTCAAACTGTGCTAAAAGTGAGACTTCAACTCATAAATCAAATATTTTTCATTATTAAAAAATAGCAATCATCAACATATAAAATAATAATGAGAGTATGTTCATTGTCCATCTTGTAGTAGATACAATGATACAATTTGGACCTTAAAAATTCCAAGATTAACACAAAGGAATTAAGCTCTTAGTATTGTATCCTACGAGATTACTTAAGACCATATATAAATATTGCTTCAACTTAAAAACCAAAAGTTATTTACTTTTCTCAATGTAGTATTATGATTGTTTCATATAAATATATTCCTCCAAATCACCATAAAAGAGTGGTGTCTTCACATCCAACCAATCAACCTTAATATCATACATTGTAGCAAGAGATAATAAATATCAAATAGATGTTAACTCTTCTATTATGGAGAAAATATCACCATAATCTATTCTTTCTTGACCTAAGAATAACCCTTTGCAACCA
Source organism: Sequoia sempervirens (assembly GCA_007258455.2). Taxonomy (NCBI): domain Eukaryota; kingdom Viridiplantae; phylum Streptophyta; class Pinopsida; order Cupressales; family Cupressaceae; genus Sequoia; species Sequoia sempervirens. The sequence continues at coordinate 25,363 of VDFB02334195.1, forward strand.
AACTTGCCTTGTACTTCTCAACACTACCATAATATCTCATTTTCCTTTTGAACACCCATTTGTATCCAATAATATTCGATCCATAGGAAAAGCTACTAAGTCCTATGTGTTATTTTTCTTCAAAGAAACCATCTCAGGTCATCCATGGCCACCTTCCAGAACTATGCATCATTCATATCCATAGCCTCCTTTACAATTCTAGGCTCATTAATGTCAGTAATCAAAGAAAAAATAAATCTCAAATTAGAGGGAGTATACCCATTTGGTTGTTGTATTTGTTGATTAGACCTCATTAACAACTAAGGTGGAGGTTCTATCTCTTCTTTAGAACTCTCTAAACTATTTGAGCTTTCCTCCTCTTCAGGTCCTTTGTGGGCTTTTATCTCAATATTCTTGGTCTTGTGAGTTAGCTAAACTAGATATTTCTTTCCATCCTTCTCCAACTACAATTTTGTGGAAGAAGGCTTGAATTCTTTAAAGATAGAACTTGTATTATATGAAATTCTCTTAGCTACTTGGTCCTAAAACTTGTATCATTTCACACCAACACCATAACCAATGAGAATACATTTCATACTTTTACTTTCCAACTTTGACTATTTTTTTTAGGCACATGTGTATATGTATCACAACCAAACACTCAAAGATATTGAGCAATGAGGGTTTTTTACCCAACCACACCTCCATAGGTTTCTTACCAACAAGAGTTGACATAGGAGACATGTTAATGAAATAACAAGTTGTGGTAACCACTTATGTCTAAAAAATTTGTTTCACGATGAGCCCATTGAGTATACTCCTAGCCCTTTTCATTAATGACATGTTCATTATTTTTGTAACTTCATTCTCCTAAAGGGTGTATGAATTTCTATCACATGATCTTTACAAAACCATGGAAAATGACTTACCTTAAAATTCTACACAAATCAATGACAAGGATATCCATAGGGTAGGAAAGCATGCTTTTTAATCCATGACTTCACCGACAACCATGTGGCTCTCCAATGTGTAGATTTGATACAAAAGCAATATTTCAACACCTACAAGGACCACATGAGGTATGATCTTGATAAATTCATTAATCAAAAGAAGAGGGTCACAAAAAGGAGAATTGATTTACAAGCATGACTTGTTTGAATTGGAAGAACTCACAAGAAACCGTTTGGATTACATAGATTTTGTTGAGAAGAGGTCCATACGGGAATGAATCCAAATTTTTCATGGCAAGAAGAAGAGGAAAAATCCCAACCATCTGAGAGCCCTTGGAGACATTCAAGGTCCTCTTGACAGGATTGATAAAATATATGAAAATTCCCACCAAGTCATGGAGTTCATAAATGACCTGTATGAGTATACTAAGCTTCCAAATTCCCAATAAACTGCTCTCTTTCACACAGAAATTACCCTTTAAACTAACAAGGAAATACTCACAACTCTCACAAACTCTCACAGAAAAATATCACAACAAAATGATCATTAGAAAGTAATCACAATCCACTCCCAAAATAAGAACTATTGACCCCTATTTATATAGATTTAAGGAAAGAATTCACACTAATAGTTAGCTATGGTAATCGCCACCTTTTCCCTTAAGTCACCAGCTCTCAAACTACAAAGAAGAACTCAAATGCAAGTCTATTATTGTGCAGGTCGATTATGCAGAGTTGGGCACCTCATTCCCATATTACTAGCTACTAAAAGAGTTAAATGTTTGACACATAAACAATTTAAATTGCATTCAATTTCTATTCTCTAGCCAAGTCGTTAAAATCAAATTGCAAATGTTGATTTACTAAGTCAAAGCTCTTCTAAATGGTTGCGCTATTAATCACCGGTTTCCTATTTGCTCACTGACTCTATTCGTGGCATTTTAACCTTTCATTTAGCTAGTTTAAGGTGCCTAAAATGGAGTTGTTGTTTAATGATCATATTGCAAATGCACTTTAAAATATAAATAGAAATCACTTGCCACCTTGCCAATTCGTGGCAGTTTGATTTAGTCCAACACCTCTTATTTTTGCATATGCATGGAACTTAATACACAGCAATACTTACCATTTAAATGTGTTAACATTGCCCTTTATATGGTGCAGCAATATATGTGCAATACTTCAATTCAACTTTTACTTATTAAATGAATGTGCTACCATGTATCTTATGCGAGCATTATACTATACGCTAAACTTTAGCTATTACTTTGCTTGCCCCGTCGCATTAATATATGTGAATGGCATATTATCATAACATTCAATAAATAAACACATATATTATAATACTCATTATTATAATATATACGTATTAACATATATATTTAAAATCATTCTTTTGTCTATATATATATATATATATATATATATATATATATATATATATATATATATATATATATATATATATATATATTAAAATAATAATATACATATGTACATTAATATATATGTATATATGTACGTATTGGATTAATTAAAATAATAGTATACATATGTACATTAATATATATGTATATATGTACGTATTGGATTAAATCTAGTATATATATAAACTGTACATATATATATGTACACTTTATATATATCCATATGATTTACACATTTATGATGTATCCACGTATTAGTATACGTAGGTATTCCTACCTCCGCATGTTCACACGCATGTACATTCACATATATGAGTTACCGTATATATATATACATTTAATGTATATACATATATATATATATATATATATTTAATACACAAAGTACATCAAATAATCAATACAAGGATATATCACTATAACTCAAATCAATTAGACAATCATAATGAATTAAAGAAAATCACCCAAACATTCACATTAACCCTAACTATCACCAAGGTTTACTTACCAACACTTAACCCAAATTGACTTGACAAAGGTTGTCTAACCTAGGCCATGAGTGTGTGCATTAGCTCAAGTAGGTACATCAGTGGTTTCCATACCAAATTCCTCTCCTGGGTGATACTCTCCCTCTCCTTATTGGAGGGCTCAATTCTTTCCTGCATCCAACTTAGTGCATCATGAACATAGTTAGTTGATAACATGAAAATCATATTCATCATATATCATTTACATCTTTGAAGCATTTAAAATAAATCACATCAAAATGCATATTCAAATATTTCATTCATCCATTGAATATAATAAAGTCATAATCTTGCATTTAAAATCATTTTTACTCATAAAAGTAAAAGTAACTAGTAAATACACAATGGGGTGTAACAAGATGAGGGACTATACAAATGGATGGTTATACCTTTCAAATTAACTAACACTCTAACCATATTCATGAACACTCCTAACGAACATCTTATGTCCCTTCACTAGCTCCTTTTGTCATCATTTATTTGGATGTCATCCTCATATAACAAAAATTGGGAAGAGCATGTGGATTATGCCTCACATGTATTAGATGAATTATGCCAACACAAATTGAAAGCCAACCTTGTCAAATACACTTTTTGCACCACATAGATCTAATAATTGGGATACATCGTCATCTAGTCTATTCTACATTTAGACCTCAACTAAATCCATGCAATATGAGGTTGGCCAACACTATGCAATCTTAATAAATTAAATGCAGCTTCCTTAAACTTGTCAACTTGTATTGCAAGATCATACTTGGCTTCTCTCACTTCATATAGTCACTCAATCATATCATGTGCATTAAGACACTATTCTCATGGAGAGCTACACAACAATATACTTTTAAGGAGCCTAAGCATTACCTAAATGCAACACTTGTTGCAATGCCTAACATTGTGCACCCTTTGAAATCAAGATTGGTGTATCTTACTATGTACCAAATATTGTAATCACATAGCATGGACATTTAGTCATGTATCACTTAAAGACATTAATAATATGGTTTAGCACTACTCCACCTAAAAAAATGTGTACATAATTATGTTTAAACTATCAAATAATTGTGCCACTATGTATCTTGGATAATCACTCTCATTATAAGTCACTCCAATTCTTATAAAAAAGAAGTGCCACATGATGTGGATGAATTATTTATAACCATTTCACCTATTGATCAAGCAAAAAAGGAAAGAAAACAAGGCAATTGAATACCTTAATCAATTACCAATTCACACGTACTCATCATAGTGTGGACTCACATAGTCATAACTTCTCTAACTAGGATTCCCTCTACCCAACAAACATGGAATTCACATAGACTTATGCTAATATTTTGCAATGCTAATAGGTTGGGGAATTCAATCTATTTGACCTACTTCTGTAATAAGCATGGACTTCTTTATGTTACAAATAATTTTTCATGTGAAAGGTTCATTATGATAAGAAAATTGGACACTCTGGCATTACCAAAATACTAGTGATGCTTCAACAACCCTTCTATTGGCCTCATATGAGTGCATTCATTGAGTATTGTGTATTACATTACATTCCTTGTATCATCACCAAGCTTACAAACAAGAAGCTCAAACTTAGTACCCCTCTCTTAGTTTACTTAGGGAATCCATTGGCATGCATTTCTTGAGGAAATTTCCTTTGACCAAGCACCAACATGATGTTATATTTGTTATGGTAAATATATTCTCTAAGATATTCATCATAATAACATGAAATAAAGGCTTCACCATGTCCTACATGTTTCACAGCTTTCCTTCACCCATGTTTAGGTCCATTTCAACTTGCCAACATCTGTTATTTCTAACTATGATCCATGGTTTTGTCATTCACTTTTTGAAAACTTTGTGGACCATGTTAAACACACAACAAGATCAGTCTATATTCTTCCATCCACAAATAAATGGTCAAACAAAAGTAGCTAGTTGCATTTGTGCACCTTGGGTTATAACATTTTCTATAATAGTGTGAACTTGTGTACCTTATATTATAACATCCCCTACATCCAACATGCCTACAACATATATGTCTTCACAATTTTGTAGGACATAGTAACTTTTGGATGTCTTGGGTTCCACCTTGCCACCCTTTACATATCCTATTACACACTATCCACATGTTTGAAACAAGTAGTTGACAAGGCACGAAGTTTCTACAACATATTCAAAATGTGGACTAATAGATTCAACAAATACTCACAAAACAACAATAGCAATATAAAGAATACCACAACACACACACACACACACACACACACACACACACACACACACACACACACACACACACACACACACACACACACACACACACACACACACACTTCACAAATTACATGTTGGTGACAAAGCCTAGTTGATTCTTCAAAATGAGTGTTATAAGGGTTCACGTTGAAAGATGAAGCCTCTATGATTATTATTATAAAAAAACAACACACCTCAATTTAGTTGAACCAAAGACCCCCTTAAATTCAAACCTCCAATTATTCCATTTGATGCGTGAACTTTTTATTTTGGTTTCATATTTTTGAAAGATTAACAGATCATATCACAACCTCCTTCGATCTTTACATATTCTATTTAACCTAATCAATTTACAAACATTTCAATTCTCATTAATTAGTAATCCATCTACTTCCGTGTTATTATATATATAAGTTTCAATTTTATTCTAAATTTATTACTTTTACCATCCCAGAATGTTGCTTTTTGAGATTTTTTGGGCACAATATTTTGTTTACCAATTACAACCCATTTACGTATGAAAGGCCTCCTTAAAACTTATATAATATAATTTGAGATTAATACTATACATAAATAAAGAATTATTCAATTGAGAAGCAAGTAGAAGTAAAATGAAAAGATTGTTTACATAAAAGGAAATGAAAATCATAAAAGCCCTAGAGGCACTCTACTACCAGACGTGTAAGGTGCAGATTAATCCATTCTGCGTGTTGGACCTTCTTACCACTACAAACTTATCCACTTTCACCGCCTCATAGTGATCGTCCAACTTTTCACATGCGCCGACCTGCTTCGCCGCATCAGCCCTTGTCTTGCTAAATATCTTATTTTCTGTGGGCCGATGCTTCATCATCTCCAGCTGGCGCCTCACATCCCCGATATCGATGGCTGTTGTAAGCTTCTTCTTCGAAATTGACTTGCAGGCGAAGGTGGCTCTGCTCTCCTTGTCGCTGCGCAGGTACACAACCTCAAATTCCCCACGCCTGACCTTCCTTTCCAGCACATATTTAACTTTTATGTTATTCAATTCTTTTATATGCAAGCAATCATCTTATTGGCATGTAATATGCAAGGAAGAAATTTGGGAAGCCCTAGTAGTTACTTTGTGAAATATCTTGACTGTTTGATTTATACAGTTATTTTTTCTGTCAAATGAGATTTCCTCAAATTTGCTTGTAATAGTGTGAATGGGTTTTCATGTTTTAACCATCAATTCAGGTTATTAACATCAATTAAAGGAGTTACCTTTGTATCATATATTTCAGATCATAAGCAAAGACAATTCAAATGTTTAACTTTGCACACCAAACAACATAATCAAATTTGAGGTTAAAGCTATTAAAATATGATCTCATATTTTAGGAATTTTTTGGGGCGAAAATACTTAGACCTTCAAATAGATGGGAGAGTATTTGATTTTTGAGATGCTATTTTCTCATCTTGCTTCATTATTTCATTCAGCACCTAGCATTCTAGTTGCTTTTTCTTGGTAGAAATTGGCCTTATATCCTTATGACTGATTAGAATTTCACCTAAAATCCATGTTAGTTTTTGACTTTCATGATTTATCAAATGATTAGGATAGAGGACCTATCAACTTCCACAACCTAATTACATCTAGAAGAATACTTATTGTTATTTTTCCAATAGAAATTGCACTTCATCTGCCACTAACAATATGAATAAATTCCTAGCAATTAGAGATAAATGAGTGCATACATACAACTACATTCAATGTTGTAATAGATAAATAAAGGAAAACAAAAAAGGGGGCAGATAATAACTACTCCTCCCTGTTGTGAAAAGTACAGATCTCAAGGAAACATCTCTTTTGGCCAAAAATGTGGCCAAGGGAAGATGGTTTGTATTATTTATATGTTTTGTGATATTGTCTTTTGTAGGAGGGACTTACATATTTGTATATATTCAAAAGCAATAAAAACGGTTTTGTGTTGTGAATTTGATCACTTTTGTTACTAACATTTTTTATGTATTGTATGCCTTCCATGTTTTTATATCATCAACGTTTAGTGTTTATGTTGTACCAACTTTGCCTGCAATTGCTTCCCATGTATGCCAAAAGGCCCAAAACATTAGAAATGTTAAAAAATTATTTTTTAGGTTTAGGAGTGAAATGATCATTTATTCCTTATTATTTAGTCACAAAAGTAGATTAAGGGAAGTGAAATTCTTGTCACAAGCTTTTGCATTATTACATGGAACAAGAGGAAAGTTCTACTTAGAAAATATTGTGGAAAATTCAATATATTAGTTCAAGTAGTTAAGTATGATTTGTTATAATCTGCACGCTTTGTGCTCAACTATGTTGGTCTTCTCATCTTATATATTCTACCTCAATGTTTCATTTAATTATTGCATGCATAGCATAATGCATAAATGACATGCTACTTGAATACACCATGATAGTGAAATTTTTGGCATAAAATAGTCTTGTAAATTTTTTATCGACTTTTTGGATTTTGAGTTTGTCCTTTACTTTTTAGATTTTTCTCAAAGCATATTTACTATAATTTCATTCAATGGGATAAGAAAATTCTCCATCGCCTTGCACTAAACTTGGCATAGAAGGCTACACACAACTACAAAAGTTTAGTGTACAAAATTAGAAAATATGGTTGGCAACCAAGCAAATGTTCATGTCAATTATTTACCAAACTGAGTGAATTAAAATGAGTGGAGTACAATCTTGAAGTCATGAAGCTTTTGGATGTCGTTGGTGAATGGTAAGAGATGGAGCCTTGAAGAAACCCCTTTTTGTTATACATAAAAAATGTTAGTAACAAAAGTGATCAAATTCATTAAAGGGAAGATGGTGCCTTAATTTTGTCACATTATCTACAATTTTTTATTGTTAATTCATGTGTTATGAAGAAAATAGTTCAATTGTAGGTGGCATCCTACCGTTTATCCTTATTTTTATAATTTTTATGAAATCTATGAAAAAAATTTAAGACGCTAGACCAAAAATCTACAAAAGCACATAGACCCACTTTCTAAAAGTTAAAAAGCATTAGTGGGTTGCATAGAAAGGTTAAAAATTAAACCTGGTCCTTACCAAAGACAAACAACAAACTTTCCCTCTGTTTAGCGCACATCAACAGATGAATTATGACATGATTGTTTTACACTATAAAAGAAGGCATTGCCCAGCTTCAAAAAAATTAAAAAATACATCTAGGTGTTACAAAAGACAAATACAGACTATAGTTCCTACCTTTACTAGCATGAAAAGGAATGAGACAAGGTAATGCACCAGATGAAACCTAAGTAGTTGCAATCCAATAAAATCCAACAGATGTTGCCATTGTAACCTAGAGAGAATGTTTTACATATATATATATATGCCCTCCTCATTGACTCATGGTAATGGATGTCTTGCAGGCCAACAACACTGGCCACGTCTCCTCTCCATACAAACATGCTACTGTGGCAACTCATGAACATAGCTTAAACCCCTAATCGCCAACTGTCTAAACCATCTAACAATCAACAAGAGCCTCCCTTTAGACTCATCTGTTCTCTTGTGTTGGTAGTTGTGAATGCACCTACCAGCCATCTACAACTGCAATCAGAGGCCGCCAAAATAGTCTGCATCAAAATTTTGGCTAATGCTTAAGGTTATAGAAGGCTCAATAGTGCAAACAAGAGTTCATGCCCTGTGTTTCACAATATCAGAGGTAATTTGTGCTTTTGTTTTCTTATCTATAACATTAATTTTAACATAATTTTGCAGTTTGTTTTTTTTATTATTAATGCTTATGCTAGAAGGTTCATCTATGTGTTATAAATTTAACTTGATAACTAGTTCCATTTAATTATTATGCTTATTCAACAAATTTTAGAAATGTTCAAATCATGATTGAATAGTTACTTTTCAATTTTGATCAAAAGCTCTCAAGATGGACACAACAACAAAAAAAACAAATTATTCTTGCACACTTTGGCAGGAACTTCGCTACTCTACAGCTCTTGTTAATTAAGGAAAGGGCCATTTCAACTCATGAAAATTAAACTATGGGGGGAAAAAATATTATTAGCTAGATCTTTGATTGTCTAACTATAATGAATTCTCCATTTGAAATATGTTTTCAAGAGGGACAATTAAATTTAAAGTTCAAACTTAGGAAGATAAATAGTCTATGCAATATTTGGTTAATATAGATGTTATAGTTAAAACTTTTACTTACACATCTCTCAAGAAGCTTGAGATGATAGCTACTACATTTCACAAAAATTTAATGATCATGTGTTATGGTTAGCAAAAAAATTCATTAATTAGGTTATTATTTGGTTTTTTCTTTTTAAGGAAAAGAGAATCATGTTTAATAATTACTTTATTAAATCTTATTGTCCATTTATACAATATGTATCAATTAAATAGTGATTATTTACTTACTCATTCTAGTTGCAGCTTGTCATATAGATAGATCATAAGTAAATCACCTATACTTTGAAATTTCACATATAGTGTGGGCTCACTTTCACTAGAATTCTAAAAACACTTTTTTAAAAATAACCATATATCCTATTATACCATACTCAAGGTGTTTGTTTGAGTCCATAAAGTGCCTTCTTCAACTTGTAGGCTTTTTGTTCTCTTCCTACAATCTCATAATCAGGTGGTTATTCTACAAATACTTCTTCATTCAAATAACCATTCAAAATTTTTAATTTAACATCAAATTGATAAACTTTCCACCTATGTTGTGATGCTAATGCTAAAACTATTCTTATGGTGTCTAATCTATGTCTTGTGACAATCACCAAAGTATGTCTTGGATGATTTAAGACTATATCCTTATGAATCATGGTCATCTTGCAATATAATTTTTAATTTCATGAGATTTGATTGCTAGTTTCAACAACTATCAAAGTCAACACAAACCAAAAATTGGTTGTTTAGACATTTCAAAGCATTGTCAACCAATCTTAATCATATAAGAAATAAGCATTTGTGTTTTTCTTTTTTAGGCTTTTTTTTTGACAAATCTAAGTTTTTATTATTATTATTATGAAGTGCATGTTTGTGTTGCCCAACAACTAATTTTAGGCATCTGCATTCACTAGATGGTTTATTCCAAGTTGAGATGATTCAAATATTGATGGAATTTTGATACCCATTTGGTTGTGAAATTCAAACAGCTCTGCTTGGGAAATTAGAAAACGTGATAGATGACATTTTGCTATAGATTTTAAAAACCTAGCAACTAATATTAAAAGTGTGTAGTTCTAAAATTGAGAAACGTGCTTTTGAAATATAAAACATATAAAAAATTTGACAACGTTTTTTCAATTGATCCATAATTCATATATCACACTATTGATATTTATGAAGTATACATATGACTAAATAAATATTTTATTACTTGTTGGATATTCTAGGTATTCATCTCCCTAATTCCTTATTTACATTCAATTCCTCTTAATATTCTTATCATTCCATTGAATTTCCTATCAATGCATCCTTGCACCTCCTAAAGTTGCAAGTGCTAGTATGGGTGAAGCCACAATAGTGGTTTACAATTCAAGTGAGGAAGGAAAACTCACAAAAAATGACCCCAAAGCAAAAAAAGTGATTTTGGGGGTTCATACGAACCTACTAGTTCAAGCGAACCCCTTTAAATTTTGGCAAAAAAAAAAACTCAAATGCATAGCAAAGGGGTTCGGCTGAACCCCCTTGAAGGAGTTTGCTCAAACCAGGGTTCGACCGAACCCCTTTGGGTTCAGCCGAACCCCGCTTGCCCCTCATCCCCCTCCCAAGACACAAAAAGAGTAATTTTTTATGCTTCGAAGCTCGGGTTGAGGATAAAAATGGAGGAGTCTTCAGATACCCATCTGGAATTAGGTAGTCCTCTAAATGAGCTATCCAACAAATATAATTTTAATATCTTTTGATTTTATTATATATATTTTTTTTTAGTTTTATTAAACATTGGTTCTTCACCGAAAATGAAGGTTTTTGTTCTGCACATGTGGAAAAATAGCATATTATCAAAAAAAAAAATTGAAAAATATGAGTGCACTAGATATTGAAGTCCTTGATCCAACAAAAATAAATAAATTGAATTTCGATATATACAAAAAAAGTTACGCATTATACGGTTGCGCTATGTCTGAATTATAGTTGGTTTGACTTCGAAACTTGATTAAAGAAAAAATATTCAATAAAAAACTATCTAACCAAGTGGAAGCACTAGATATTGGAGTTACAAATCTAAATTCAAAAGAATTAGAATTTTATCCTTCATGGAAAAAAATTTATGTATTATACGGTGTGCATCACTTTTTGAAAATGTTGTTTTTCTGGAAAAAACTAGTTTTCGTGGGAGATGGAAAAAGAAATGCAATCTTATTCCAAAAATTTTGAAAAAAATATTTTTAGAATCTACATAGAAAATGTGACGAGACTCTAGTTTGCATCATTTTCAAATTCCTCATGATTTAGCCACTATAGGTGCCTGAATGTGAAGATTTTGTTAAAAATAATAATTTCAGTGTCTAGTTTGGCCAAAAATTGTAAACCACTATTGTGGGATCACCCAGTTATTATCAAGTCTGTGATAGTTGACAAGATCTTAAAGTATAGGTCCACAAAGTTCCAAAGCCTATCTCACATCTATAAACAATTTTGAAGTTGTCAAAGAACATCCAATAAAATATAATTTTATGGCCTAGGAAAAGAGGGTTTCTCACATTGTATGGCATGAGATATTAGCTATCACAAAGGATTTGGCCAATGGCATTCCAAATACAAAGCTAGTGCATATAGAAGTCAAAACCTACAAAGTAATAAAGCAAATAAAACTAACTATATTTGATATATTGTATCAAATAGTCAAATCAAATATTTCACAAGCAACCAAATTTTGAAACAAAACTATCAATTTGATTTTTTTTTAATATTTTACTTTACTAGCTACCATAATCGCTAGTGATTCATCTATGTTGTGCATTGAAGGCTTTAATTACATGTATAATAAATGTAGATGCACTACTATCCTTTTTTATTCTATCTCCCACCACCCTAGATCATGTTGCATCACCTAAAGTGTATTTAAATACACTCTAACTCACTAATTTTATGGAATATTGATTAAATAGTTGAAAAAAAGCAATCTAAGAACAACAAGTTGAAGAGAAAACAACAACAATATGTTTACTTTCATATATGCTTAATTTTTCATACCTCTCTAGAATTAAATCAATTTCATTTTCTTCTCTTGTTATTGTTAGTTGTATTGGTCTTTAACACAATGATGTATTTATGCCTCGTTTTCCCTATGATAATAAGGAAATTTTGAGTAACAAATGTGTAATAAAAACAATCAGTAGGTAATGTATGTGTAAATAATATTGCCATGTTCAATTTTGATTATCTCATCAAGATGACATTGTACTTCTCAACTTTAATGGGTTTTTTGCTTTGTCAAAATTTATGGTTGTGGGAGACATCCAAAAATTCTATCTCGAAGTTTCTAATATAATTTTTTTAATGTTCTTTGAAATTATTTAAAGACATAATTGATGGTATGAAGGGAGTTATCTTGTAATGCATAAATAGCAAATGATAGTCAAAGTTTTAGAATTTTTACAAGTGTCACACCATTAACATGTTACTTATGTCACTATCAAATTTTCTCATCTTTAATATGCTCAATGGGTAAATAAATTGTGTAATGCCATAAAATTACACCCCGCGCAATTTCACATTACATAACTCTCCCTGTAGCCTAATAAAAGACGATAATTCAAATCCCATTTTCCTTAACTTCAATTTCATCCTTGACCCCTTTACTTTCGATCTTTAAGGGAATTTTTGTTGGGGAGGATTCTACGATGTGCAAACATTTGTGCATCAGGTGAACATCTTGACAAGATTCCTGATTTTGTGGTTGTTGGGACGCCTGCAAAGTGTAACACCTTTATGGTGGCAAATGCACCAAAAAATGCCTTCTTGCATGGTATTTTTTTATTCAAACTCTCATTATTCCATTCTATTCACTCTTTCAATCTCACTCTTCCATTCTATTCACTCTTTCAATTTCTTTCAGTCTCATTCTTACACTCCAAAGCTCTCACTTTCTCATTCTACATCATCTCTACACCATTTTCTCAAGATTTCTTGCAAGTTATTAGCTTCTACATCAACATCTCAGCTTTCTCAGCTTGTCTAGGGTGTTGTATTCTCCTTCTGCATTATAGGCTTGCTAAAGGGAGGGTAAACACTCTTTTTCTTGTGTTATCATCATTTTAGTAGCATATTGATATTTCAACGTGTGCATCTTCTTTATCTCATTTATCTATTTGTCTATTGTCTATTTTATCTAGTCTAACACCTCTAACAAGTCATCTTGCTTTCAATATAGATCATCATAAGGTGAGGAAAGATGAGCTTGGAGAGGGAGGATAGCAAGGGTAGTACCGTCTGACTCACTTGCAAAAAGAGCTAAGGAGGATGCTGCCTCAACATCCCCATCGACAAGCTCTTGTGAGGTCAACGTCATCAATCTAGCAAAGATAGATGACAGAGTTGGAATTTCCTCCTATGATTCAAACATGCACTTCTATGGAGTGAAGTGTAGTGATAGAATAGGAGGGTGGGAAACCAGAGAGTCATTTCCAACCTCTAGAAGAGGGGCAGTGACACTAGGGAGAGAGGCGACTTATTCGTCACAAGAATAGTGCAAGCCAAACTAGAGCAAGATGAAGAAGATGAAGAGGATCTCTTATGACCATCGTTCAAGATGAGGTCATGTCTAACTTATGCTTGAGAGGAGGATGTGGATTCCTCGCATCAAAAGCAGGAGGAGGGGTAGGGACAGAAGGAGCCATAGTAGACATCACCTTTGTGTGAGGAATATCTATGAGTTTGAAAAAAGGAGGAAGATTAGGTAGAGAGGTGATTAAGGGAGGCTCCTAAGAAGGAGTGATGAACAATTGTAACTACTTAAGGTAAGTTTCATCAAGGTCCATGATCAAAGAAGTCATAAACAAGACTGAAGCAACAGAAAAAGATACAGGGATATTAGCAGAGACAAATACAAAAGCATGAATAGAAACAAGAGAAAAAATATAGACATGAGGCTCACCCTCAATTTTCTGCAAGGCCTCATACTCCCAGGCCAATGCCCATTAGTGACGCTTGTTCTTGCATGCAAGTCAGTTTTGACGTCTATGACTACCAAGAACAACAATTTGAGAAGGATCTAGGGTGTCATGTTCTACCAAAGGAGTAATCTCTGCAACTATCACCAATAGAAGATTACTTGATCCTAAGGATGAATAGGAGGTGGCATTGAAATAGGGACCTAGGTCTCTACCATAGGCTCCTTTCCTTTTCCACTTTAGAGGTATGTGGAAGAATGGGAGGAGGCCTCGAGAGCTAAGAAGTAGGAATAACATGGGAAGGACCAACTATGGTTGTGTGTTTTCCCTTTTCATACAAGGTAGGGTGAGGTACCATAGGCAACACTAGGAGTTAGAAGACTTGAGGTTTAGATTTCATCAACATGGGTGTCTTTCTTTTTCCTATGCCAGGCACAATAGAGGGAATAAACACCACCAAAAGTTGTGAAATCCTAGAAGACAAAGGCCTACTCATGGGAGCATGCTTGTCTGCAACCTTCGAGGATGAAGGCATAGAGGATGAAGCGCATTATTGTGTGTGCATAGAGGCCTTCATGGAAATGGCATGAGAAGAAGGCAGAAAGATAGAATGAGGGGCCACAATTCTCATTTTGTATTGATAATAGGCCTTATAGAACAAATCTTCATGGGGCAGTAAAGGTCCAATAGGAGTAAGCCAAAAATGATCCAAAGAGAATCCCCCTCGTGACACAAGTGGTTTGTACCCAATGTCATGAATAGTATGAATTATGTTGTCATTGGTGAATTTTAAACATTTGTGGACTGCTAAAGCAACTACATTCATGGATACTAGCCATGGAATTCCTAGTCTTACTCTGAATAGGTTGAATTCAGGAATCATGACAAATGGGACATCAACTAACTTAGGTCCAACCAAGACTAAAAAATATATGGAACCAATGGGAAGCACAAAGAAGCCATCATGAGTTCAGATAGTGGTCTTTGACTCCTCATATTTCTCCTTATGTAAATTGTTGATTAAAATAATTCCTATGTAATAACATTGACCCGACTAGCAGGGTCAACCATAACACCGGTCACAATGTTACCAAATTGACCTGAGCAGGGATGTAGAGAGGAGAAGGTTCCTTTTTAATGGGAAATTCATGTGGTGCAAAGGTTATATCATGAATTTTATCCATATGACTTGTAGGAGGAATAGGAGTGAATAATACCATGTTCATGAACTCAAAAGGACTAGGATCAGAAGATGAAGTAGATGTTAATAGATTGGTAGAATGAGAAGGGAAGGGATCTATGTAGATTTTTCGTTGACTATTAGCCTTGGCTATAGATTTGTTTAAGATTTGTTTCCTATCATCAAGTCAAACGATACTGCTATCTATGTGGTCTTGGAGTACATGTTGAAAATGTACAGAACTTTTGGTGTCATGGCCAGGGACTCTGTGATATTGACAAAACTTTTATGCATTGTACTGGAGTTGGGATATGGTTTTTCATTGGGTAATGGTCTAATTTTTGGGAGAGTGATTAGAACATCTTTTAATAACTTTTTAAGAACACTTGCATAGGATTCAGATAGTTTTGTGAAAACTTTGTTGTGTCATGCGATGTTCTTTTTATTAGGAACAAAAACCATGTTTGCCACTACCTTGTTCATTTTAGACTCCCTATAAATAGACACAGTTGTCCAAATATCAAGATGAGAGGATGAGGAGGGACCCCCGTACTATGTCATCATTTTTTGGTAGTCACAAAGATCTATACACAAATATGCAAAGGAAGGATATTTCATTAAGAGGACCTTTTCTCTCAATGTCAGCTACAGATTACCCATGAACACACATTAGATATTGGAATCAAGAAGGGAATAATAGATTTGAGAAAATAGAGATTGATAGAAAGAAATAAAATTGGTCACCTTCTCATGAGCCCCTTGCTTTCAATGAATGAGATCAGTAACTTAGGTGACCTTTGGTCCAATATTTGTTTGAAACTACTGCAAGAATTGATTAATTAATTGATCAAAGGAGAAGATAGAATTGTTAGGAAGTGAGAAAACCCACTCCATCATGTAGCATCCTTGAGGGATTGCAATAATTTTGGCTAACAAAGCATCTTGATAGGGGAAGTCACGACACACGTGGCAGTAAATGATGAGACATGGGTATGTGAATCACCCCTACCATTGTACTTATCAAACTTAGGAATTTTTACCCCTTGGGGAATGGAAACATTTAAGATATTTAGGGCTAAGGGTCTATAGCAATAGTTGGGTTGCAATGTGGAATGATAAGTAGTGCTAGTTAGGTAGGCCAACTGTGGTTTCATTTATCCCATGTTTTGCAATAAGGCATTTCGGATGGGATTGGATGGCAGAGGTGGTGGAGGTTGACTATTCATAGGATCAGAGGTTCGGGATCCAGATTCAGGAACAAGAAATTCAAACCCCAAAGGAACCCGCTTCACATTGACTTCAAGATTACCAAAGTTATGTTATCAAGAACTTCAAACCCTAAAGGAACCATGTGTACAAACACCTCGTGCATCAAGAGATTCAACTGTGTACTAGTGATCTTTGATGGGATATATGAAGGGTGGCTCAAGATTGTCATATACATGGGTACATGAGTCTCTACTATGTTAGCTATTCCACGAAGAAACTCAAGACCTTTACAATTTGAGATGAGTATATATTCGTCAAACCATAGATGATAGGAGTAGCCTAAGTATACAAATTATCACAATTTAGAAAGTCCTCAAATTCTTGAAGTCTTCCCTCCAGAGATTGAACTTGCTTGAAGGGGACTCTAAGAGCGGTTTCATGATCTATAAGAGAAGACTGAGATGGAGTCCTTGGTTGAGAACTTGTTTGAACATTTGCATGCACATTGACAAAAATGAAAGGGGGTATAGCCAAGTGACAATCCTATAGTGAACTATTCAAAATTAGGACCCTGGTGGGTAGGACTAAACTTTCGACTAGAACCCATATCTAAGTGTGGAATGCCTCTAACTCATGCCTAGAAGTTGTAGATTGGGTTGTGAAACTCATAAAGTGTCACAACACTCAATCCAATAAACGTCCAAATAATAGAAGAATTTTTCAACAAAAGATTAGAGCAAGAATAGTTCATGTTGGGTTCATCAAAATGTAGAGGAAATTTGACACCCTGAAATGACGTGATCTCAAAGGGTGAATGTTCCTCGGCTACTTAAAGGATCAAATCTCAGGTGATGAGATGAGGGGAAAAGGAGGTTTGATTAAGTTTTATGTGAAAGTAAAGTGAGAGTTTTAGGGATTGAAAGAGCATGTTGTAAAGGTTCTCTAGACAAACCAACAAACTCTCCACCATAGACAACAATGTGGTGTCTAGACATCCCTCTAGTGCATTGAAGTCTCATACGAATGAAAACTGAGTTTATCACAAAATATCATGATGAACCTAGACTAACTACTCAATCACTAAAATCTCAAGAAAATACTAAAACAACAAAATAACAAAAGTAGACAGAATAAAGATAATGAATATAAACTTAATGAAATGGAAAGGAAATGACTAAATAGAAAAGAAGGGACGAAGACACTCGCAAGAGGTCCATGATTGAAGCCTCACATGGAGCTACAACTTCAACACCTGCGCACATAGGAATGAGAAAATGGTTGGGGTTTTTTTGGGGGCTTGTCTTAGTCAAACCCCCACGTAGGTTTTCCCTCCTCCACAAACAACTAGATAGATAGAGGTAGAGAAAATAAAATAGACGAGATAAAGAAGTAAATATACATGTTAGAACAATATGCTACCAAAGTAGAATGATAATGCAATAAGAAAAATATTGTTACTCTCCCTTCAGCAAGCAAGAGATGTCAAAAGGAGGTGCATGCAATGTTCGAGCTTGTGCAAGATATGCCAATGGTGTCAAAGATTTGATGTAGAGATCCAAAGTGATAAAATATGGTGTAGAAGAGCAAGAAGAATGCTTGAGAATGAAGGAGAATGAGAAAGATAGATTGAGTGGTAGTGAAAGAATATGCAAAAATGAGGAGTTGGAGGGAGTATAGGCATGCAAAGAACCATTTCGGTGCGACTGTGAGTTGCAGAGGCATTACACTTCACGAGTAGGTGGAAAATGTAATGTCCAAATGGCTATGCACTCAAGAATCTTTTTGGGACGTTTGTGTGGCATGTGGTCGTTTATGACAAAAAATTACCTTAATGACCAAAAACGAATGAGTTAATGACAAAATTAAGGAATGCAAAATTACATAGGATGCAATTTTTATCATTATAGTATATATGCAAAATTGGGAGAGGTAGAATGGTGTTCATCAAACTATGTTAGTATATCTTGATACTAAATGCCATGACTATGCAAGTACTCATCAACTATTTTATGCACCTTTCTCCTCCTAATAAGAATATCTATTTTTTGTGTCTCATAATAAAATGACTATATTTTCTTATGTCCCTAATTATGCTAATTGATGAATATTTAAAAGTAAACAAGTGTTGATCTCTTGAATCAATGAATAGATCATTTCTAATTGTGTTAACTTTTGAAAATGAAGAGGAAGGTCTAAATGATTTTCCATAATTTTGATATTCCCATTATGGATTCCCTTGTGCACTAGTATAAGTTGCACAATCTTGTTGGTAGTTCGGTTGCTTTCTTCTCTCCATCACAAAGTCTTTGGATTTGTAAACTAATTTTGGGTTTCACTAAAATAGAATCATTGCTCTTCACTTGGAAGAGACATTTTTTTATCCTAGCAACTAAACATCAAACTACCAAACAAATGTGTATTTCCTTGTTCTCTTTCTATACCAATTTATTGGTTTAATTTGATAGGCTGCCAACCTTACCCAAACAAAATGTATAGTTTTAAATTTCTATTACTGTAATTTACAAAATAAAAAACCAAAATTATATCCTCAAAAATGTTGCCACAATTAGGTCCCAAAACCATAGGTCCATAATCCTAGAACTTCGTCTCACCTTTAGGGTCGACGAGTTATCTATAAGGTAAAGGGGACTTCATCAACAAATTGAGAATGGTTGAAGGCCTATAATGAGAGTGGGTAATCTCCCCTACTCTTTGGGATCATCTTAAATATGGAAGGGTGTTCCCAAATATCTCAATATGTTTATAAATTAAATAACATATGACATGACTATAATAAATGGAAACTATACCCAACTATACACAAGTCTATTTTTTGTCACTAGATCAAGTGTAACTAGTTGCATATGACCTTTATATAGTTGATGACACACCTTGCACATGCACTTAGAATTTTTGGCTTCATTGTGATCCCTGAAGATGATTCCATTCATCAATTTTTACACAATGGCACAAACATGCATGCTCAAATTCTCTAATGATATGGTTGTTAATTTTTCTTAAAATAGTTCCCTAGTTTATATTATTTAATCATGAACAACATGCATAACCTAAACTACTCTTAATCTACTCTTACAACTAACATGATGAAGGTGATTAAATAATGGATTGATTGATTCCTCACCAATGTGGACTAGTTCCTACTCCATTGGATAATGAAGTCACGAGTAAAAGAGATGGAGATAAAACTTATGTAGTATCAATAGAAACTAAATTACATTTAGATGTACAATCACAAATTTACATTACATGCAATAGAAATACTTATATAATTGATAACCAAAACTATAAAAACCCACATGAAACAAAGGAATCACCATTATAAAAACCTTGAATTGCATTAAATTTTGTCGCACATACACCAAACCTTAGTTTTATTCATACCAAAAAATGTGGCCAGAGGAAATATATAACTACAATTACAATATTTCCCTAAATCTTGGAAAACAGCCATGTAGACATATAGTTACAATAATGTGCATTACAAGTCCTTTCCAATGCTATTACAAAGCATATCCCTTCATTTATAGGTTATACATTCAAATTTTGGTGTCTTAGAATCCTTCGAAGACTTTACTAGACCCAAAAATTAGTTTGGTGACCAACCCTTAGTATGAATAGCCCATTGGTATACATAGATTTATCATTTTGGTACCCATATTACCTAAGGAAGCCACAAGATGATAAAATATCTAATGGTGTGTGAAAACCCATCATTCTCTTGTTGTAGTCATCCATGTTTCATGATTCATATTTGAAATCATATTAAAACTATCAAGAAATGTGTTGAAATCAATGCAAAAATCATGGATAAAATCTACTCAAACTTGTAAATGTTTACTACATTAACGATGCCTCTAGATTTAAAGTAAAAATGATGTGGGGAAGCCCAATGAATTCATTATAAATGAAATTTGGACATGGATTGAGTGTATTATACCTTGCAATAGTAACCATGACATTAATTATGGAATGCCCTTTTTTCATTCATTTTACGACTTAAATCTCTACCCTTTTGATTAAAATATGCTTTTCAAGCACCTACAAAATAAAATCTAGTGGTTGTATGGGCTTATTGGCCACTACTGGGATTATGGGAATTGTAGGAGGGTAGGTAGGGTTTATGTGGTATTGATGCACTACTATTCATTGGAACCCTTTTTCAATTTAAAACTCATTACATTTTCCCTTTATCTACTATGTTAGAGCCTTTCACTTTTTGCAAATCATGTCACATAGTCAACAAAATGACAAAATTTTGAACTATGTTGCACTTTCACATGGTTCACAAACTCATAAATCATGTGACATTAAAAACTTAGCAACTTTGTCCTTCATACCTCTTTGTTCATTTTGTTGGTGATTCATTAAGTTTTGAAACCTATGAATTTGTTGACACCCATTGTGGAACCATGTTAGAGGATTAAGAGGTTATTAAACCTTCAAAATTTCTAACACCAATACTTAGTATTTTTTGCTTTCATTCACATGGAGATTTTGGAAACCTTTATCTTTGTTGAGGTTTAGGGGAAACCCATACCTTATGCCTTTGGTTGGGGTGTTAGCAATCAAGGGTGGCAAGGAACTGAACATGGAGGTAGGGGAAAATGAGGAAGTTTGAAGGTTCAACTAAGATGAGAAAATATATGCTTTCTTTCACATGGAGATTTTGGAAACCTTTTTCTTTGTTGAGGTTTAGGGGAAACTCATACCTTATTCCTTTGGTTGGGGTGTCAAGAATCAAGGGTGGCAAGGAATTGAACATGGAGGTAGGGGGAAATCAGGAAGTTTGAAGGTTCAACTAAGATGAGAAAATATAGTGCAGACTATCAAGGATCAAACTTTAGGGATACCAAAGGAAATCATCCCTTGAGGTAGGCTAATAAAGGGACTTTTCTATCATGCCCCCACCTTTTCCTCAATGCAACAATATGAATATCGACCCAACATAATCGATGCTTCTAAAGTTGTACCGCTTGGCAAACAAACAAAACTATAACACAATAGTGATTATGTTATTAAGGAAAAGGAAAAAATCAAATAAAGATTAATGAATGATAAAGCAAGATGACTATCCAAAAAGGAAGCACCCCTCTATATGAAATTATGCAATGAAAGCAGTGACTAGAATGGAAGAGTAGCAAGGGACGCACCCTTCAACAAAGGAATGTAGATTTGATGGTTGTGTTTGTTCCACCATAAGGATATATACGAGACGTGATCCCAAACATAACCATCATGGAATCATTTGGGAATTTATTCTATATTCAAATTAATATTTGTACAACAGGGGATCAGAATAAAGTCATCTACAACAATAATTTTTTAGATCTGCATACTGAGGCTATAGCAATAATATAAGTTCATAGATTTGTGGTATGCAATTTGATATTTCTGTTTAAATACATTAATTATATACATTTCATGTAAAGCATAATAAATAATTGCAATTCAAATTAAGTTATTAGTCCAACCATAAGTTATTTATGGCTCTATGATCAATCATGGGAAGAAGAGATGAAAGTACAAGGGGGTTCATGCTAAATAAACCACCCCAAATGGATGACTGAAGTTTCTACCATTTGTAGTACAAGGGGGTTACCTATCCACCCTTGGGCTTATAAAGAAGAAATGCTTTGGGCATTCTATTGCAACTTCATCTCTGACCTTCCCAATGGTTGATTATTAGAGTGGATAATTCCCTTAAATTTTTGTTGATCGTAAGAGGGATGGATAAGGCTGTAAGGGTAGGGAATGCAAATACAAGTTGTCTACTAAGTACACCACCCCATGTTGGATGATTGAAGTGTCTGCCACTTGAGGGCCAAGAGGGATGGTATAGTTTCTATTGGACTTGGTATGGATAGCTTCGAGCAGACCTATCATGCTCTACATCCAAGTCCCAATATGATCCAACTTCTAATATGCATTATGGACACTTTGTGATTTATATATTTGAGATAGTTATGTATTTACATGGTTTAAATAGATATGATATTTATCAAGTATATGTTTGATCATATGAATATTATCTAACATGATTATAGGACCTAAACCAAGATTTATCTTGCTTTTAAGGCATTTAATTGGTAAGATATAACTCTAACTACATTACACTTGTGATTCTAGGGCAAGATTTAGGGTTATCTAAGAAGGGGACATTACATTTTCCAAAAAATTGATATGTATAAGGAAATTTATACTTCTAATAGGAGGAATTAAGGGGGAGAGAAGTCTAAAAGCCTGAAAAAATAGACTTAGAAAATTTTAGAGGTGAGGGACAAGGACATCAGGGCTAAGGGGAAAGGCATGAAATCAAGGGAAACTCCAAAAACTCACAAATTTAAAACAAACATGAAAACACTTAGGAATTCAAGCAAACATCCCTCATAATTATACCTTTATGGATTTTGACAATTTCTAACACATGAGGGGATGACAGAGAACTACACCAAGACATAAATCACAAATGAAGATGCACATACAGACTTCTCTAATTGGCTATAAGTAGTGGGTTTAGACACACAAAAGAGAAGGGACTAAAGAAAAATTTGACATGGTAGGATTGAGTTCCAACATGAACATCATGAGAAACACTATTTTTAGTAGGTTGAACCATTTGACGATTTTAAGAAAGGCATCTCTTTAAGGAAGTATAGGGATGATAATGAAATCTTGACTTACAAAGGAAATCACACAATATTAAAAGAAAACTTAATATATAAAGGATGTAAAATCTAGTGGAAAAAATAAAAATTAGCAAGCACTTAGATCTAAAAAAACCTTAGCAAATGAAACTCTAGAAGTGAAAATAAGGGTGGTGGTGTGGATGAAAACAAGATCATATCATGAAGTATAAAACCCTAAATAAATTTATGGTGAACAATACACAAAGAAAGGACCAAAAACCTATTCAAATGTCAAAATAAGATATCTATTTATAGAAATTATATCTAGAACCCTAAATGAAAGGACAAACCATAATGAAAAAACTAGGGGGTATAACAAAATGGAGTTCACAAAAAAATTAAGGAAATTAAAATATTTTTCACTACTTTTCACCTAAGAGAAAATAATTAAACTGTAATTAAAATTCTACAATCTACAAGTTGGAAGTAGAAATATTAAATACTAAAATTAAATATAGAAATTGAAATAATTGAATATTATACTTAGCTTAAAATCTAACGATAGGAATTTATGTTGTGATAGATGTCAGACACTCATTTTCCTAGATTAGATTTTAGGTTTGCTCAAATGAAATTATAAAATCTTGCAAACTAATTTTGTTATGCTCTAATTCAACTATGCACATGTAGACACAATTTCCATGTGTATTGACCTAAAATAATACATAAACCTAAACTATAACTCACAAATATGAACTACAAGCATTCACACTATTGGAATTCACTTGTCTTTGTATTCTAGTGTTTGATTCTATGTAAAGACTACTATTCAGGAACATCTTCAGAATTCTACAAATCATTGTTGGTGTGATATTCCATTAGTTCACCTATTTTACTAAGTTTACTTAAGTAAATATGTTTTTATTCCTAGGAAGCTAATGATGACGTGTGTCATGGTTAAATGAAGAAAATCATTTTTCGTCTCTACCTCATCAATTCTTGATTGATGGAAATTAGGTGCCACCTCTACCTCATCAATTTCCGCCATCATCTCTATTTGATTGAGTTAGCTCTTCTCTTGATTGAAGTTAATGGATATCCTCTTGGACATGTGTCACCACGAGACATCCATCTAAGAGGTTGTATATGTATATTTTTTGTTTAATTATTAATTGATGAAGTGATCTTTAATTTCCAATTGATTATTTCATTGTTTTGAGCAAATAGATAATCTCAATTATTTCTAAACATTTTGTTTTGGGTAGATTTAACTTAGGCAAGTTTTATATGGTACCAAAGTAGGAATACACATAGATTAGTTTCCTTCCTAATCCATTTTTTTTTCTCATATAGGGTTTTATTCTTTGAGAAGGATATTTTTTTAGTAATTATGTTTTACATGAATAATAGATCTTGAAAATATATGCTATCAACTACGTCCAAATAGTCCCAAAAAAATATGTTACTTTTAATTAATCCAAATTACACATTCAAATGCCAAGCTATCAAAGATTAATGGTTGCAAGCTATTTTTATTTTTCACACATAATTTCCACTCTAAGTAATATGGAGAAAAATGGAGATTTCCATCTCATTTATAGTTGAGAATCTAGGAGTCACCTAGAAATTTTTCTAAATCTATCACTTCTATTGGAAGCCCTGTTTTTTTTTTTTTTTGGTTGAAACACATTATGAGTCATTTTCATTCATAGTCTTCAAAAATTATTGTATAGGTTTTGAGGTGTAAAAGAATGTTTGAAAAAATGTTTTTAAAAAGGTGCCTCTCTTCCTTTATGGATCACCCCCACTGATTCAAGTAGTGCTCTTTTAATTGCTAAATAGTGAGGACTATTTTCATTGTATATCACATTTAAAATGAAGTACATGAAATTTGCATGGTTAAAGTGCTCCCCTTCATTGTAAGCATTTTTAAAAAAAATTGCATGGTATCTGCGACATGAACACTCCCCAATTTATTAAACCTTTTCTTTGCAATTCCATTTTATCCTTTATTTTTGTACAATGTACCTTAAATATGTATGCAACTTACATTAATAGATACTTTGATGTTTATTTTTTCATCAACAATACTTGTGTCTTACTCTACTTATTCGACTACTAACTAATCATCCCAGTTAATAGGCTAAATCAACGATGACATCATTGCACATTCAATGCTACTAGGATCCATGTCATCTTAACATCACACAAGTGTAAATTCAACAAAACACCATTAAACAACCCACCAAGAGGAATAAGTGTCATAGACCTAAACATTTTAAAATGTAGCTCAATTTTGAATAATATTTTTTAAAAGTGCTTAAAATTTTAAAAAGATTCTAAAAATGTAATTAGTTTTTTTCTAGCATTTGTGCTTTTGAAATCATGTAAAACCAATATGTAGTCATAGGCAAGAATTTTGGGATGTTATAAATGCACTAATCATAAAGTTACATATTTATCTTTATTTAGGGGTTCTTTCATTGAGTAATTTGATGGAGCACTCTTATTATTACGTATTCTTTCTCTTTGATAAATTTTCTATATTTTTTTTCATTTTTGTGAAATGAGTTTAAAAAAATCTAATTATAAGACCCTAAAACTCATTAACATTGAAGAGTAAGATGAATTTGTTAATGCAACCTCATAGATTCTTTAGCATGGTTAATAAAACTTTCAAGAACTATTAAAAAAGTTGATAAGATGAAATGGTCAAACAAATGTGTTGAAGCATATGAATTTATGTATATTGTTATATTCGCATCTTCTCTTTTATATTGAATATCTTATCACACCTAATGAGGTTTTACACAAGGTCAAATATTTGTTTAGCCTAACAAACTTAGAGGTCATCATTTTGAAAGTGGTCTCATCAGTCTATATACAATTTTTTTATAACACTAAAGATGTTATCATAGAATTTAAATTGTTGAGAATGGAACTAAAGTATTGCACAATACCAAAAAGGACTCACAATTAATCTTAAGTATGTTGTCTAAACTAGATCCTACCTATTGTATATTTGTTTCAACATTCTATATGCTTCTAAAAATGTCTTATGAAATATATTTACTATGTCTTATTTTGATGCATTTGTTGATAATTTCACTAGGGAGTAGGATAAATTTATCCATATGGGTACACTAAAGTCTTCAAAATTTCATTTATTGGTTGCAAACCAATCAACTAAAAGCCAAGAGGCTTCTAGTAACTTTAAAAATAATAAAAAAATAAGTCATGGTCCTCTTTTGACAAAAATCATTCATATTCCTCATCTTTTTTTAAGGTGGATTCTTAAACCCCATCTTATTCAAAGGTGATTCAAAAGAAGGATGAGGTTAGGTTTACTTATTTTAAGAAGTTAGGATATGATGAACCTAAATGTACGATGCAATAGATTGATTGTTTGTCTATCATTTAAAAAAATAATCACACTAGTCTCCCTAATTCTCTCTCTTTAGGGTTAATCCTCTTCTTCCAAATAAAACATATCAATTAAGGGAAAATGTAATGCAATTGGTGTAGTTGTTAATTCCTCTTTAGGACATGGATTCCTAAAATTATTTCTTTGCATCACATGGCTTCATCACAAGATGAGTTCTCATAAGTAGAGTTGTGTTTTCTATTATAAATACTAATGGGTGATGTCTCATCAGTAGATGTATTTGACAAAGTTATTTTTTTAAATACAAGGTAAAAGGCACAATTCTCTCTCTTTAGGGTTAATCCTCTTCTTCCAAATAAAACATATCAATTAAGGGAAAATGTAATGCAATTGGTGTAGTTGTTAATTCCTCTTTAGGACATGGATTCCTAAAACTATTTCTTTGCATCACATGGCTTCATCACAAGATGAGTTCTCATAAGTAGAGTTGTGTTTTCTATTATAAATACTAATGGGTGATGTCTCATCAGTAGATGTATTTGACAGAGTTATTTTTTTAAATACAAGGTAAAAGGCACAATAGAAATATTGAATAATATTGGCTTGAATTCAATTAAAATGTGATTAATCCAAGTAAATTATATCAATAAAATAATGGATAAGCAATATAATAAATCAACAAACTCATAAAACATAAACTATTACACCAAATATATGTGGAGAAATCCATACAAGTAAAAAATCCACCCCAAAGAGACCCAACCTTGTTTTATCCACCCCAAGTAAATTCATAGGATTACTTTAAAAAACATATAATCCACTTTCACATGTACCTCTAATATATAGAAAAATTAGAAACAAGCAACTATCAAGTGGTATCTAAATGCATGAGTGAAAATAATGTGCCATGATAAAAATCCAACACTCATGTGGACATGGTCAAGCATATTGGAATCATATGTGCCTTCTCTTACACCTTTTACACACCACTTACATGTCATATATGTTATATATTTAGTTGTGATGGTCAAATTGAGCAAGATCCAAAATATGGGCACTCCACAAGGATATTAATTGCCTTATGATAACAATATATATAAAAGATCTTCTTAAAACTTATAATATTGGTTGATTCTTCACCCTCCCTATTAAATTCCTTTTTACGTGACATTCTAAGTATCTTAGAGAATAAATAAATAAATCCCCTCCCTCAAATGGGTTTCTAGCTTGGATTTGGAGAGTATTATTTATTTATCATCTACATAATGTATAATTACAAGACTTAGGACTTGCAAGGTAAATGGAATACCTTGCTATAGAATTCTTCCCCTTGATATTTACATTGCAAGACATAATAGGAAACTAAAAATTACACCATGTTCAAGAAGAGGCAAGGCCCGTGACCTCTTTGTACGGACTAAACTTATTTGCACTCACTAGGCTGGTGAGAGAATCTACAACATTAACCAAAGTATCAACCTTTTGTATCTTATTTCCATCATCAACCATCTCATGAATAAAGTGATATCAAACATAAATATCATTTTCACAAGCATGCTACATTGGGTTCTTTGTAAGATAGATGACACTCTAAATACCACATCTAATTCTAACTTGTTTACACTCAAAGCCAATACATAAATGCAATCTCTATAACCATGATTTCTCTTTATAGGCATGTATCATAGCCATGTACTATACTTATATAATGGAAAATACAAGTATGTTGTCACTTAATCATACAAATGACAATTAATATAAATAGAGTGAACGTATAATTGCTATTGGACCTCCTACTATCTAAATGACTAGCCCAATTCAAACCAACAAAGCCCTATATATCAAGCGTCTTACCCATATTATCAATCTCATGATAAAAATATAGTAATTATAGGTCCCTCCCAAATATATGAAAACCATTTTCACATAAGTCCAATGTTCTTTATTATGGTTAAGCATAAACCTGCTAAGAAATCTAATTGCTTGGGCAATTATGGTCTTGTATAAACTATAAAATGCATTAGTCTTACTAGAACACTAATATAATTCCAACACTAAACATAACCTCCAAATCACTATTTTATTTAGGACATTAATCCAATGATAACTAGATGAAGGGATATTAACTAGCTTATAGTTATGCATTGCAAACCTCTACAAGATAGTTTAAACACACTTACTCTAACTCATCCAAATATTTTTGCCAACCCAATCCTTGCTAATATTGATACCTAGAATGTACTTTGCAATCCTTAAGTCTTTCCTATCAAAGGAATTAGACAACTGAGTTTTAATTTCTTTAATAATTTCCTTATTGTTTCTAATGAACATGTCATCAACATACAATAAAATGATTATCAATTGATCACCTATTAATTTAAAATAAGAACAATAATCACATTCACTTATAACAAACCCAAGATCCAATATGAAAGCATCAAACTTATAGTACCACATCCACGATGACTACATTATACCATACAAGGATCATTTCAACTTACAAACTAAGTTCTCCCTCCCTTTTACCATAAAATTCTCAATCTATTTTATATGCATTTCACCCTCAAAATCCTTGAGCAAGGAAGCAATTTTAACATCTATTTTTTCCTCTTTTATATCATAAGCAACAATAATAGAAAGTAGTAATCTAATAGAGGTTAGCTTTACAATAGAAAATAAAATTTCAATGAAGCTAACTATCTCCACTTAGGAATACCTTTTTGCCAGTAATATCACCTTGTACCTTTCTTTTTTTGATACGTAAGGTTATAATTTTGTATTAGTTTTAAGAAAATATACAATTTGTTTGTGTAGTAGGAGAGTCCACCAGTCTATCATGAAAACTTAACCTATCAGCCCAGGAACTACCTTTGACTGACAAAACATAATGCAGTCCCACTGCATAATTTCAAAAAAATCCAATGTCGATTATATGTTTAAACAAAAGATTAATACATTAAGGTCGAGCCTCACATAAAACCATTCAACTCTGCAAATAGGGTGAAGTCTTCCACCCAATCCATGCCCTCCTCTGACACCAACCCCAGCTTCCTCTTCAAGAATTTGACTACCATGGCAGAGACCATTTTGTGTCTCATGAGCTCTGGTCCTTTTAGGTCTAGAAGGAAGGGATAAACCTTTACTGCCTCTTTCGTCTCCCAAAGGAGTTTCAGGTTCGATGGACGCGTGATACCTTTACCAATGAAGGTTGATTTCAGTGTCTTCTCTAACCCTCCTAACAGGTCGCCCCGAAAAAGATACTTCATTATTTCCTTTGCTTCTACCTTCGACACTTCTAGGTCCAGCATGATGGCCAAGAATCAAGAAGAGATATGTGCGTTGTCCCTTGTGAATTCCTTTCTCTCCAAGTGGCCCTTCCCTAATATCATTTTGACCACTACCATGATTAAGGGATCATCCTTAAGCAGGATTCTCTTCAACCTTTGATCAGTGATTTCCTTGAAAGCAATTTGTCTCTTTGTCGCCTCCAAAGAGACAGGAGTGTCGACCCCAAAGCTTTCCAGCCCCTCCATTGAGATGGTGATGATAAATTTTGATTTTCCCATCTTCGTCATTTCCATCCCTCCAGTCGATAGTTCCTTGCACATAGACAACCAACACAACAAATTTGAAAACCATACAATGAAAATGCCATTATTCGTCTGCATTTAAAACCCTGTATCCAACAAATTTGAGCCACTAAACACGATCCTAAAATGATGTTTACTCGAGGCAATCTGTCCTTTGCAATAAAATTTTGTCCTACCACCCTCGGCCTTGATTCAACTAGCACCTCATGAGGATCAACATTTTCCACCTGGCCGCTTTGCATACATTTCCCTAACGACCGTACTCCACGTGTTGCTTTGTTTATTCTTGGCTTAATGTGTCATTAAGATAATTGATGCCTTTGAAATCTCCTCATTTTGTCGGACTGTTGTCTTTTGGAAGGTTGCCTTCCACTCTACTCTGGCTGCTTATGTTGGCATGTGCAATGATGTGGCCTTGCCACTACGCTGCCAGCTTACACTCCCCATCCGACGTCCCATACCCTCTCCTCTTATCCTTTAATGATTTGCCTCTACTTTTCCATTGATCTCATCGATGAGAGATGGAACATGGTGAGAGGGAGGGGGCCCACCATACCTCCCGTGAGAAAATTACCCTGTTGTGCCTTCTTTAAAACCCGATCCAATTACTCTCATATTGGACAGGGAGTCCACTTTTGTGTTCCCTTCTCTTAATGTGTGGTTGAGCATCACTTGCTCAAAGTTCCCTAGTTGTTATAGCGCAGCTTCCAAATAAACCCCTAGTCTCCAATTATGGATTTGTCTGGTCTTGAGAGCATTTATGACTAATGCCAAGTCTCCTTCAACTACCAGATTCTTGATTCCCAATTCCTTACTAAACATCAATCCGAGTAGGAGAGCTTGGAATTCGGCTGCATTGTTTGTTCCTTCTGCTAAAGGCTAAGCTAATCTCCCCAAAATCAAACCTGAAGAAGTTCTTACTATGCACCCTGCTCCAAACAGCCCCGGGTTCCCTTTAGAGGCCCCATCAAAGTTTAACTTAGCCCAACCTTTCTCAGGGGGAGTCCATTGAATTTTACTGTGTTGTTCAAAAGAAGCCGCTTTTCCTGTTCCTCCATAAGGAGGAGCTTTGATTCCAAACCATTGTTTCATGATCCATGCATCCCATTTAGTGAAATTTGTTTTCTTTGACTTATCCCCCAGCTGTGTGTTAAAAATTTCTACAATACTTGCCTCAATCTTGCACTGAAGCCTTGGAATCGACATCTCTTTTTCCTAAAAAAGGTGTTTGTTTCTCTCCTTCCACACTTCCCAGATTAGAATTGAAGGACTCGTCTTCCATAAGTCCCCAAAGATGGTGTTTTGGTAGTAACTTGGCCAAGCATTTAAGCACGCTAATAGGGTGTTGGGGAAGACAGTTGACCAATGTAATTTTGTGCACAACCAACTCCAAATCCTCTAAGTAAACTTGCAATTTAAGAGCAAGTGGTCAACGGTTTCCTCAGCCTCTTGACACAGTGGGCATCTAGACGGGTCGTGATAACCCATGTTGATAAACCTATCTCCAATAAGGATTCTTCCCTGTGTTGCAACCCATGTGAAGATCCCTGCTTTTGGAAGACATGCTTTATTCCAACAAAGGCTCCGCGGGATCACTGAATTTTCTTCACCTAATGTTGATAAGATGTATCCTATCTTGGCCGAATATGTCCCATTTGGTGAGGCATCCCAACGTAAGCAATCTCGTCCCTTTCTACCCCAAACCCTTCTTTCTAATAAAACACTCTCAAAGGCTTCAATCTCCTTTACTTCTAGGTTCAGGCTTCTCACTGATTTCCACTTCAGATAACCTTCATTTGGAGCTTCCATTCAGTCTAAGTAATCATTGACTTTTGACCCCCAAATTTGTTTTATTTTCTCTTTAACTCTTGTGGGCTCCGGTTTGTCTGCCAATACTATATGACCTTCCCAAGAATCTTCCCAGAACAAGGCCTCCTTTCCATCCTTTACTTCCCAAGTAAGAAAGTTTGTAATAAGATCTCTAGAATTTTTAATGAAATTCCAAATTCGGGACCCATTTGGCAAAGATTTTGCTGCTAGGAAGCAATAAGGATCTGCTTCCAGATATTTTTCTTTGATGATCTTTACCCATTTGAGATCCGGGCATGAGTGAATAGTCCAAACTAATTTTTCTCCCAGTGCCTTGTTTTTCTAGAGAACATTCCTCAGTCCAGCCCCATCTCTCTCCCACTTCTCACAAACCTTCTGCCATTTTATAAGAGGAATTTTCTTTTGTTCTACAGTGCCTTTCCAAAAAAAATCCTTCATTACCCTATTTAGATCTTTGCTCGCACCTATTGAAAGCTGCAAGTAGGACATCATATAGATGGGAAGTGTTGAAAGAACCGATTTCAGCAAAGTTAACCTCCCAGCCCAAGACAACCACCTATTCTTCCATGAAGATATTCTATCCTTACAACACTCCACTAAGGAGCTCCAAGCACTATTGCTTTTAATTCCTTTATCCAATGGAAGCCCCAAATATTTGCATGGCATTTGACCCCTCTTAAATCCTAGAATTCGCAAAATTTGAAGTTCACAGGAACAGTTTGAATTAAAGAAGATCTCAGATTTGGTTTTACTTACCTCCTGTCCAGAGGCCCTGAAGTAGTCTTCTAGCATATTTTTTAATCTTTGAGCTTCCCTTGCTGAAGCAACACCAAACAACATTGTGTCATTCATGAATTGCTGGTGCGTGATATTGTCTAGGTTGCTAGTTACTTGTAATCCCTTAATCCATTCCAACCTCCTTGCTTTGTCAAGCGATCTCCCAAGGGCTTCAACCATTATGATGAACAAGAAAGGAGATAGGGGATCCCCTTGTCTTAGACCTCTTGAGGCAATAAAGTATCCCTCTGGGGAGCCATTAACCAATACTAAATAACGCGGGTTGGCCACCCACCCAAAGAGCCAATCTAACCATTCCTTTTGAAAGTCGAAGGCTTCCATGACCTTAAAGAGGAACCTCCAATTCACTTTGTCATACGCTTTCCTGATGTCCAATTTCAATAGCATTGTCGGTTTCTTTAATTTTTGTATTGAATTCATGACTTCTTGGGCAATTATCACCCCATCTAGAATTGATCTTCCCAGGACAAAACCTGTTTGTTCCTCAGAGATGATAGTGGGTAGAATCTTCTTCATTC
>VDFB02334196.1:0-23556 GCA_007258455.2 Sequoia sempervirens
TCTTGAAGAAGAGGGTTCCGCTGGATGTTCCTACGCATCTTGTGGGACTCGAAAGGGGTATGCGTGAACTAATAAACAGTTTACATCTGAGCTCGACGAACATACATTCGGTGAAAGTGGGAATCAGCGGCATTGGCGGTGTTGGGAAGACCACCTTTGCCAAGGCTGTTTACAATGAAATTTATCGCAGATTTGATGCCTGTTGCTTTCTCTTCAACATTGGAGCTGCTGCACAGAACACTACTACACTAATGGAGTTGCAGGGAAGAATGTTAAGGAGTTTGGTAAATTACCAGATAGAAGTATCAAGTGTCGATGAAGGAAGATCTCTGATGAGAGATCGGTTGCGAGGAGCTCGGGCTCTTGTGATTTTGGATGGTGTGAATGATAGAATGCAGCTGCATGCGGTGTATGGGGATTGGTTTGGGCATGGTAGTAGAGTCATTATTACTTCCCGAGACCAACACATACTCAATCTTGCTGAGGTCGACTCCGTTTTTGAAATGAATGGACTAGGGGAGGATGAAGCTCTCGAGTTGTTTAGTTGGCATGCTTTCTCTAGAGCACTCCCGGAGACCCCTTACAGAGAGCTTTCTGCAAAAGTTGTGAGAGCCTGCCGAGGGCATCCTCTTTCATTAGAAGTCATTGGAGCACAACTATTTGATAAGAAGGAGCCCAACGACATCCAATGTTGGGAAGAAGCTGTCCATAACATTGGAGAAAATCCAGGCGTATTTAGAATCCTTCAAACCAGTTATGATGAACTTAGCCATGTCGAGAAGGAAATTTTTCTGGATATAGCTTGCTGCTTGGTTAGTGAAAGGAAAATAGACGCTGAACTTTTCTGGGAAGTTTTATACCCAAATAAAGTTCAAACAGCCATCAAGAATCTTTTGCTGAAAATGCTTATAAACATCAGTAAAGATACTGATTCATTCCACATGCATGACCTTCTGCGGGAAATGGGAAGAGGAATTCAAGAGCAGAATGATAATAATAGCAGACTGTGGCTGCCTATGGGGGCACACGAAGCTCTGAACAGAGACAGAGCAGAGGCAGTGAAAATGCTTGTTTACACAGGGGAGAATGACAGAGAACCTGTTAGCTTGCATAGCATGTCATCTTTGCGCTACCTATTTTTGCAAAATACAAAAGTAGCGGGCAACATTGTAAAGCTAGCTCCGAATTTGATATGGATAAAAATTAGAAATTGTGAATTTGTAAGTGATAGGCAAACATGGATAATGTCAAGAAACAGCCTACAGTTGGATGGCAGTTGGTCCCAAGTCAGGATCTTAAGTCTACAGGACTGTGCAAGTCTCACGAAAATCCCAAACACACTCGACAACTTGGCGAACCTTCAATGCTTGTACATACGGCATAATAAAGCTCTCAAAACAATACCAAACTCACTCGGTAACCTGTCACAACTCAAGGTGCTCGAATTGTGTGGCTGTGTAAGTTTAACAAGCCTTCCTGATACTCTTGGCAACTTGATGCAGCTAAAAGCGTTGTGTTTAGGCTGCTGTGCAGATCTAAAAAGCCTTCCCCGCACTATAGGTAATTTGGCTCAACTAGAATGGTTGAACTTGTACAGATGTACAGGTCTAAGGATTCTTCCCAACACAATTGGCGGCTTGGCACAACTCCGTGGTTTGAACTTGCATCGTTGTTCAGGCTTAGAAAGATTTCCTTACACGCTGGGCAAGTTACCAAAGCTTCTTTTGTTAAACCTTCATCGGTGCTCAGGCCTAGGAAGCTTTCATCATACCGTTGCCAAGATAGCCCAGCTTAGGGAGTTAAACAGGTAAAAGATCATTTGTAGGTGCATTTAATTTGATGTTGAGAGACCCTATTTAAGAACGTTGAAAGAACATTTCTTCCTATTGAATTGTTTCAAATGTTGTCTCATGGTAAAGTAACGAGTAAAGGGATCTTAAATTTTGCAGAAGCGCCGGATTACGAAGCCTGGCGCAGAAGGAGTTTAATGTCTACCTTGGTTTCTACGGGTGCACAACAGAGGTAGGGGAAACATTGATGGGCCATCTTAACAAATCCCTTCGTATATGCAGGGAGGATGATCGAAGTCGCTGCACCGGGTCGCTTCGTATATGGAGGAGCAGGGAGGATGACCAACCTAGAGAGATTCGCAGCGCAATTGATAGTAGTGATATTCTTGTTCCTGTAATTTCGAAATCGACGGATAGGTTGCTCGAAGATTTGAATGCTATGGCTAGCTCGAATAGCTTCATTATTCCTTACTTTCCTGAGGGTAATCTGATAACTTTTTGCTGGAGTTGTCGTATTGGCTGAATGTTTTCATGAAGTTATTTATTTCTCGCGAGTTAAAGCAAGAGCAGAGAATGATACCACATAAACAATTTCTTGTAGTGTGGAGGTTGGTATAATACCCTGCCTCCGACGTAATTGTGGGGAATTGAATCTTGATTGAAGTTCTTGTATCATAGATAGATTTGTTCTTACATCAAAACCTACAAGTATCTGAACATCTTCACCTAATCAGAATGATCAATTTGAAATGATAGAACATTTAATCCAACAGATGAGACCCCTCTCTGTGCAACAACCAGAAGCAGAGGGAACCCTGTTTGCCTGAGCATTTAAAGAACTTTATGGGAAATCTGCGCTTTTACATTGCTATATATATTTTATATGTATGGTTATTTAGTAATATGGCAACGGCAAGACATCTGATCTAAAACTTAGGTTATGGGGCCTATTCTCCTGCACATCCAATCACTTGGGAGTGTTCGAATTAGTCACTTTTAATCCTTCTGCGGTGGGATCAGATCTGATGGTTGGATGGTATTTTTAGTATACAATATAATTTTTTTAAGGGTAGTTTGAAATGAATAATTGTTGTTATAAGGGTTAAATGCAATAGTTGTATGGTATATTTAAGTATTTTCTATTATAAAGGATAGATTTTTGAAATGAATTAATTATTTTAAAAAAATGATGGAAGACAAGGTTGTATCATATTCAGATTTTGAGTAGAATGGCAGTTTCAAATGAATTAATTATAAAATTTTTGGAGGAAGATAGGGTTGTATCAAATTTAGGTTTTGAGTAGAATTTTTGGATAGTGTAATATTTATGTTATAATGTTTTATCCTAATTCAATTACTAAAAAACACTATTAAAAAAAAAATTGTATTTCTAATTGAATTGTTTACAAATAACTTATTGATCACAAATAAAATTAATATATTATTTAGATAGATTTAATATTTGAAATTAAGATGCATTTTTCTTTTGACTATTTACACTTGGGAGATAATGTTGGGGTTCCTTTTCTTAAAAAGATTATTAGTTATATTATTTTTCTCTACAAGCCCTAACTTTCATAGTTGATGTATCATGAATCAAGAAGCAAATGTTAAAACAATGTTTTATTAGTTTTTGACATTTCACAAATCAAATAGTTCAAAATATTGAAGAGAAAAAGCACTTTACATTCCCATTACTATACCATTGAAGCTTCTTTGTACTCTTTCTATATTAAATTAAGCATACAAAAAAGTTAAAGATATAACATTTATTCTCTGTGTTGAAATTATCATTTATTTGAAATCCATGTTTAATGCACAACTATAAAAAATAATAATATTTTTTTGAATTAATTTAAATTAAAATAATAAATTAATTTAAGTTTGTTGCAAGTATGAGTAGTTGGTTTTTTCATTGATGTCAACTAGTTCATATTGTTGGTGATTGTCGGAAGTCTATGTTGTTGCATTTATGGCTGAGAGGTTGTGATGATGCTTTAATTAGTTGATTTAAAAAAAAAGTGGCATCTTAAGACCCTCCTTTTCGTGTCGCACCTTAGTGCACTTACCCCATTATCAATTCATATAAAAATCTTGATATTTCTTTCTATTGGTTTTCCAAAAGAAAAATGAACTATTTGAACCTTCGAAAGGCCTCTTATTTGTGTTTGAGGAAAAACACCCATGATTTCCTAGAGATGTCATCAATAAATGATACATAATACAAGGGTTTTAAAAGAATAGAATATTTATGGGACCAAACATATCACTATGGATCAACTCTAAAATCCCTTTAGTTGTAGTAGAGTTCATAGAAAAATTAATGAGTTTCTTTCCCATATATGAAATGCTCACAAAAATTAAAATATAAAAAATGATTAGTTTGCTCCTCTACTAAATTATTATTTTTTAAGGCCCGTAGGATTTTCTCATTATTTTGGCCCATTTGCTCATATGCCATAACACAATTCTTTATACAAGATTCTAATGGCAACTTCAATCAAGAACTCCCAAACTATTAGATTCAATGATAGTAGCATCCAACTATAATAGTTGAACTCCCTTGGCCAAGACCATGGCCTCATGCACCATCCTACATCCTTCCTTGTTAAAGACAACCTAAACATCAACATCAATTTTCTTACTCATCAAGGGAAGGTTCCTTACTAGACCTAGAATGTGCAAAATATTAGAGAGGGTATTTAGCCTTCCATCTAGAAACATGAGTGTGAATTTACCTCATCTAATGATCTTGAGATTAGAGTTATCTCTTAAATACACACTACCACCATTGATGCTCTCATAATGTAAAGACCATTCCTTGATGGGAGTCATATGAAAGAGTCTCTCAAGTAAATAAGTTATGCACCTTTATTGCATGTGTAACAAGAGCTATAAGAAAAACATCCCCATCACCACCATTGGAGGTCCTCAAATCCCATATTATTTGTAATCTTTATTTTCCTTCTTCTTCTTCCAATACCCTCTAAAGTGCCCTAGCTTACCATAGCTCTAACACCAATCCTTAGGTATAACATGAGGCTTAGATCTCCTTAATTTGGAGCATCTATAAAAAAATTTGTTTTCCCCTTTTTGTTGGAATGTTGTTCCATTATCAAGGGATCTTTAACTAATATGAAGTCTTCTACCCCATCTGTTTAGAAATAAACTAACCCACCAACTCATCAATATTTAGCATTAAAGTGGTTTTGTCGATCACCATCATAAGAGGAAAGGAAAATATGAGGGTAATACATTATTCCTACTCATCCATATTTACATCCACAAATGTCAATTGGCTCACCAAAGTGTTAAACACATTTTGATGATTTGTTAGTCATTCATTATCACCCTTATTTAGTGAATACAACCTCTTTTATGAAAAAAATCACTAGAGTTTTTTTCTAATATAAAATTTCTTTCTTATCTTAAGGCTTCTTAATATTGATCTCCATGAGAATATTTGGGAGAATTGAATATACAAGACATGACTTAATGAGATTCATTGCCTTCAAATTGAACACTTCTCAATCTTCATCTTTTATGATAGATGTAATTTTAGCTACCACTGCAAGCCATATATATCTATATCCTTGAATAAACCCTCCATCTTAAGCTTCCAAAGCTCAAACTTATCTCCATTGAATTTCTCCACATTGATTCTAGATGTGCTTTCCATGATTGTAACTTAAAGAAATCTACCACTACAACAAGATTTTACTCAAGGAAATATTAACAAAAAATAATCCTACTTCCTCCTCACAAGGATCTAATAAGCCAACTAAGATTTAACACTAAATAAAAGAAAATAATGCAAACATTTTTCACAATTAACTTTATAAGAAGAGTATCACAAGTTATTTGATCTACATAATTTTTTAAAATATTATAGAATGACAAAAGTACAAATAAATACCAATAATAAAAGATCACAATGAAGCACAAACAAGAGTATTTGAAATCGATATACCATGGAAATTTTTTTCCAAAAAATTTAGCTTCCAAAGCTCTAAACTAACATATTATTTAGTAATAAAAATGAATACAATACACTTCCAAGCTCCTACCTTTTCCAACAGAACCAATGCTCACTCTCAAGAAATAATCAAACACAAGATAACATGAACAACCTTCTACCCAAACCTTCTAGTTATACGAATGAAAGCAATAGTGAAAGATAATATTACTAGAAACTTTCTAACCAGTTTATCACTAATATTCAATGCCACAAACAAAAATATTGAATGTATTACGTGAACCCAACCATTTAATGCTTTTATAATATTGAAAGCATTTTAAAGACATTAAAAAATATTAAGTATATTCATTAGATGAATTCAATTAAAAATATCCTTAGTAAACTATGCCCCCTAGCATATAGGATATGCTAAATATCTTTATAATTATGCATACAACCTCCACAAAAAAATATTATACAATTATAAAATATTTATTCAAAACTTATTATAGAGGGTTCTCCTTAGTAAACTATGTCCCTTAGCACGAAGAAAGCTAACTCATAGACAAAAAGAACCTATGTATGTAATATTATAACATAACATGCCATCAACATCGGTGTTGGCTATCTAGCCTGAGGAATGCACTAGGGCATGGATGCATGAACATGGTGCATCCATCTTTTTTGTGTCAAAAATGGGTAAATTCGATGTGATAGCTTTTCTTTCGTAACTGCTCTCTTTTTTTTGCTGTGTAAAATATGTAAGGTAATATTGATTTTTTCTTTTAACTTAGTAAAATAAAATGGTTATAAATAGAAATTAATTGTAGTAATTTTAAATTTATTGTTCTTTTATGTTTAAGATTAAAATTATATAGAATTTTTTAATTTCTTAAGAATTATTTTATTAATTATATTATTTTAAAAATAATATATTTATTTTATTTATTAAAAAGTATATAAAATGTTTTAAGAATCATAAAATATTTTTTTTAAAGAACAAAAGTTTATTCTAAGTTTATTATAAATAAAAGAAATAAAATATAATTAATAAAACTGATTGATTGATGTGCACATACACACATTAATATCATTTTTTAATAAAATAATTATCAATCAATTTGTATTTTTCTTTTTATATAATTTATTAATATGTTGACTAAAATATTGCATTCCTAATTGATCAATTAAAATATTAAATATAAAAATGATTAAAAAGTTATATCTAAATACAATTCAAAAAATTTAAACTATCAAATAATTGAAATCGTTTTCAAAAATTATTAAACATAAAAATATTCTTTTATTTTATCAATGTAAAAAACACATTACAAAATTCAAATTTAAATGATTTATAAATAAGGTTGAAAGCACTAAGTTTAATATCAATCTCCAAAACATACTATTCCTAAGTCCAGAAAAATCCTTAGGGTTAAGCTTAGGTACAATTTGGGTTAGGGGTAGGGATATGGTTAGGGTTGAATTAAGTTTAGGATTAAATTAGGGTTAAGTTTAAATTTCAATTAGGATTAGTGTTCACTTAAGGTTACAATTAGGGTTAGGTTTTGGGTTACTACTGTACGATGAAGCTTGAGGTTAGGGTTACAATTAGGGTTTAAATAAAGTTAGGTTTAAGGTTAAATGGGTTATGATTAGGAGTAGGGTACAATTAGGGATTAACTATGGTTTAATTAGGGTTAGTATTAGGGTCACATTGTAATTAGGGCTTAATTAAGATTCAATTGCAGTTACGAATAGAATTCAATTAAGGTTGAGATTAGGATTAAAAAAGGGTTAATGTTCAATTAAATTTTATTATGATAAATGTTAGGATTCAATTAGGGTTAGGGTTCAGATAGGGTTAGGCATCAATTAGAGTCATGATTAGAATTAGAATTCAATTAGGGTTAGAGCTGGGATTAGGTTTAGGGTTCAATTAGGGTTAGCATTCAATTAAGGTTTAATTAGGGTTAGGGTGCAATTTGGGTTAGGATTTAATTAGGGTTGCTTTACATTAGTGTTCAATTAGGGTTAGGGTTATAGTTGGGGTTCAAATAGGGGTATAATTAGAGTTAAGATTGGGCATCAATTAGGGTTACAATACAATTACAATTTTATTATAGTTGGGGTTCTTGATTTATGCAAGGGTTAGTTTTAAGGTTACGATCTAATTAGCTTTATGATTAAATTACTGTTTGGAGTTAGGCTAGAGTTTAATTATAGTTAGGTTTATGGTTAAATTAGGCTTATAGTTTAATGAGTATTATGGTTAGAGTCCAATTATGGTTAATGTTTAGTTAGGGTTAAGGTTAGGGTTCAATAAGGGTTAGGTTTAGGGTTAGGGTTCAATCATAGTTAGGCTATAATTATGTTTAGGATATAATTAATTTTAGGGTGTATTAGTGTTCAAATAGGGTTAGAAATCACTTACAATTATGATTAGGATTATAGTTCAATTAACGTTTTATTGTTATTATTATTAAAAATTTTAAAAAATAAATAAATATAAAATTTTACTATTAGGGTTTAATTAGAGTTAAGAGTTTAATAA
The DNA here is from genome assembly GCA_007258455.2 of Sequoia sempervirens. Classification (NCBI taxonomy): domain Eukaryota; kingdom Viridiplantae; phylum Streptophyta; class Pinopsida; order Cupressales; family Cupressaceae; genus Sequoia; species Sequoia sempervirens. The sequence goes on from VDFB02334196.1 coordinate 8,300, forward strand.
GGGTTAGGGTTATAGTTAAGATTCTATAATGATTAGGGTAAGAGTTAAATTAGGTTACAGTTAAGTAAGGGTTCACTTATGATTAGGGTTTAATTTAACAATAAATTAGGGTTAGGACTCCAATTGTGTTCTAACTATAATTTTAATTTAATTAGATTCAAATTATTATTTTATAATATTTATTAAATATTATATCCAAATATAATTTAATATTATATTGTAATAATTAAAATTATTATAATATTGTTATATATATATAAAACAATGTAAAAAAATCATATTATAAAAATCAAATTTAAATGATTTATAAATAATGTTGAAAACACTAAGTTTAATATCAGTCTTCAAAACATACTATTCCTAAGTCCAAAAAAAACCCTTCCAAAATATTTGGATACACTAATACGTATACACTAATATTTGTGTAGTATTAATATATTTTTTAATAATTTTGATTTGAATTGTGTTTGTATTTATAGTTAATAAGTATTTGTCTTTTTATATAATTTATTTATTTGTTGACTAAAATATTACATTCCTTGCTAATTAATTAAAATATTAAATATAAAAATTATTAAAAATTATTTCTAAATACAATTCTAATAATGTAAACTATCAAATAATTTAAGTCATTTTCAAAAATTATTAAACATAAAAATATTCTTTATATTTACTATATATATAACAATGTAAAAAAACATATTATAAAAATAAAATTGAAATGATTTATAAGTAATGTTGAAAACACTAAGTTTAATATCAGTCTCCAAAATATACTATTCCTAAGTCTGGAAAAACCCTTCCAAAATAATTCTTAAGAAATTAAAAATATATATATATTTTTAATCTTAAACATAAAAGAACAAAAAATTTAAAATTACTATAGTTAACTTTTATTTAATAAAACTTATAACCATTTTATTTTAGTAAGCAAAAAAAATCAAATCAATATTGTCTTACATATTTTACACAGAGGAGAGCAGTTAGTTAATATGGAAATGCACGGAAGATCACATTGAATTTACCCATTTCTGACAAATCTGACGCAAAAAAGATGGATGCCCCATGCTCATGCATCCATGCCCCAGTGCATTCCTGGGGCTGGATAGCCAACGCCCTCAACATCCCAGCTGCTAGACCAAAAACACCGACGAAAAGACATAACAGATGGAGACGAACGCACAGACGATAGTTAAACGCCAAAGTTGATGGATGGCTATGGAAGAATTTTGAAAATGAGCGGGAATTGAATTTTAGAAATAGAGCGGGAGGTTTAAGCGAGCTAGAATTTTAAAAATAAAATCATCACACATTTTTGCAAGTTCAATGGCTGGGAGAAGGCAGAGTTCTTCCAAGGACACATTTTTCATGCGAGCAAATGTAAAAGCGACCTGGACGCATTGTTCATACTGGTAGTCATACCCTAGCGGAGCATGGCAAAATGTCTGGCACCCAAGAAATCCTCCAAAAAGCAAAAACAGACCTACAACTCTCCGCAGACTCAGCTCAAACCTCCGACCTGTCATTGTGCCTCTCATTCAAATTAGAAAGGTGCAGGGTTTTATTTTGTTTATTTAGATTCAAAATATGTTTGTGGCATTTTCCATTAAATTTGAGAGGTGAAGGTCTGCCACTACGCTTCGCTGCCACTACGCTTCGCTGCATGCCTTTGGTTTCTAATCTGCTTTTATAATCACTATCCTACTTGCCCTTGCACAGAGTACGAATGGCAATTGAAAGCTTACAAAGCATGGTTAAAGTGCTGCACATGAGCTTGGGTGGCAGAGAGAGTAGCTATGCTCAAAACTCGAGCAGGACGAGCTCGGTCTTCAAATCCATGCAACCTGCGTTCCATAGCCTAACTCAATCTCTCGCCATTCAAAACCCCAACGGTTTACTGTGATTGTAGACTTGGGCTATGCAACTGGAATGAACACCGTTTCAGAGGTTGATTTTGTGGTCACCACAATAAAAAAACTATGGTTGGTAGATTGTTTGGCTAGCATTTGATCAATTTTTCATCTCTGTACTAAAGTCCACAATCACTTGGATTAATAGAAGATTTTATGGGCTCTCCTCAAGTGGATTTGAATCTTCATGAAAAAACTTGTGCTCCAAATTTTTGTTCATATGTATATTTTTTTGTTTAAAGCTATTTTGGAGAAAGCTTGATTGTTTTTGTACATCATTGTAGACTTTATGTGCGCTAAGCTCACATGGTGCACTGATTTATTTTTTATAGCAATTTGAGATAGGCTCAAAATGAAGAGGATAATTTGTCATTTAATGCAGCTTGTTCTTTGTTGTGTTTTGGTGTTTCAAAGGTTGATTTTGTGGTCACCACCATAAAAAAACTTTGCTCTAAATGGGATCTGTTGATTCATGGGCTGCATTGTGCAATGAATTGGGTAAAGGGTTTTGATGAAGATTGTAGAGCTGGAATCGCAGTTGGCAGCCATGCAAGTAGAGCTCCTGAGAATGTGTTTTACCAATGACAACCTTGTATCCCCTCACATTTGTATTCCACGTCACAACAAAGTGAATATAGCATGCGTGAGGAGGTGGATCCAATGCTGTTATGGTAACCACTATGACAACTATAATGTTAAGAGAAGATTATATTTGAATTCTTATATTGCACAAGAAGTGAAATAGATTTTTATTTGGTCCGGTAGTTATAGGTTTTTATTTGATTTAGGGGTGACTTATTATCTGTACTTTTTGTTCTGTATTTGAACAATGTAGCTCAATAAGAGATGCATGATAGAGAAGAGGTCTCGTTATAAATGCCTTCTTTTCAATGGGTGTATCTAAAATCCAATCTATGTTTTGGAAATTTAATACTACTTTGATATTGTGTCTTGTTTACCCATTTTCTTTTTCAAGCTAATTTCTGATTTGATTGGTGTTTGTTTCAGATCTTGTTGACACATTGTAACCCTTAAGTTCAGGACTTGCACCAACATGTGCCAAGAATATTTGAGGTACTTTTATGGCTGAAAAATTTAGTGGTAGCTGCTTGTATGAGATTTGTGCAATGATTTTTATGTTCAGATTTTATGATGGTTCTATTATTTTGTTTTATGTTATTTCTATTTTCAGTAATGTTTTAAGGCCTAAATTGTGGGTATGAAAAATTATGCGGTTCAAAGACTTGGAGTGGATGTGAAGAAAGTCATAGATTTTTGTGGAGAACTGTATAAAAAAGTATGGGACAACCATGGCTAGACTCAGGGTTAGTATTCATTTTCCCTCTTTTTTGTGGAATTTTTCTATGCATTTGAGTTTCTTTTGAATGTAAGAATAAGGGGATTTTAAGATTGGGGTCATAGATGAATTAGAGAATTTGTAATTTAAATTAGTTTCTCAGTGCTTAAATTGGCAATTGTCTTGAGGGGAAATTGTGGTGAATTTTTGTTGAAGATTTAGGAAATAGCTCAGATGAGCCATTTAATTGGGTGAAATTGGATCATAGTATGTTATAATTTTGTTATGATATTGGAAATATGTTTTTTCTCAGTTCTAAGAGTAGAAATGAACATCACTATATGACAAAAATTATGTGGGGATTTCTTATTCACTTATTTTTTTTGTGGATCTATACAGGCAATGGGCTATGACTATGATTATGATGATTATCATAGGTATATAAATGTTATATCTACTTGTTTGTGATGATGCATTTTCAAATTTATTTGGTAAAATTTTAGCTCAAATTCTTTGTTGCTTTTTTTCTTTAAACTACTATTAATTATTTATTTTTGCAATTTTTTCCATGGAAGATTGTCATATGAGAACCTTAAATGAGATCCAATTTTATTAAAGTTTATTTTACCCTGCAAATTTTCTTTGATGATGGTCCTAGAAATATAACAACAAGAAAACATGTGGGATTGCATACTATTTTGGTAACATTCTTTGACATGAACTTGATAAATTATTAAAAAATAATAATTGTTTTTCTTTTATTCAACTATATAAATTTGATGTGGATTTTGGATGTCTTAATAGGTTGGCACTCCAATTTGGATAGAGGGGGCAAAATTCACTTGAAAACATTCACAATATAAAGAAATCCTTGCCTGAGATTTGAGAGGAAAATGAGCACTCTGAAAATATTGAGCGCTCAAGAAGAGTAGTTGCTACTGAAACTGTTGTAGATGCATAAAATATCTCATTGTAGATAATGGATCATTGTCATTTAGGGTTTTTGTCTTCCTATTAGAGGACAATCTTCCTCTTTTCTATGATCTTGAATTGTATAAAATCTTTCACGATGACAACCCTTCCATGTAGCATAGATTTTTACATCTAATCTATGTAAAGATGATGTTATCAATAGATAAACTTTTCATGTATGAAATTTTATCCTCTCAAAGAATAGATCAAATACATTTTCCCCTCTACTTTATGTTATCCCCAAATAATCAGGTACTACATGGTGGCCAAATGTTTTGGTTTTTAACAAAATAGAATTGCTTAAAAGTTTTGATATGGTCGAGTGTGCTCTTGCTAACATAAGATAGTTTGTAGTGCTATTACTAAAAATAGAGCATGTAGTTGATATTATAAGATAGTTTATAGTGTTATTACTAAAAAAAAAGTATGCACTTGAAATTGTGCAACTACTAAATGGTAACAAGTAAGAAAGAAAATAAGTGCCACATCAAGTAAGCAAAGATATGTCGATAAAAGTCCATAGCATAAAGAAGAAAGCACATGGGTAATAATGGACAAATAGAAGACTTAGAGCATAAAATTTTATTGGTGCACGGGCAATCTTATTGTCCTATATCAACATCTAAAACAACATGAAACCATGGGTGAAAAAATAGAGATAGTTTCAATGTCATGCACTAGTATCCAAAGTATTATGAAGAAGAAATTGAATTTCTAAAATTTTGGATTCACAAGATAGCGGTAATTTATAATTTTATGCATCATCCTCAAAATATTCAAATATACACTCAAAACATACAGGTCTAGATGGCTATAAATCACGTAAAGTATTAATAAGATGTGTATACTAACACAAAGTCTATGTAAAAGATAGGGAATAACATTTGTATTGACAAAATATGTTCCACATTTTTTTTGGGTTTATCTACCAAATTAATGTCATCATCATATGAACACGAGGGGTACATTATTAGAAGATAGTGATGGAACCTATATCAATTAGGTTTTGTATTCATGTTTTAATGCTTTGAATTGATTAGAAAAATGAACTAGCACCTAATGGTATACACAAGAGAGGTGTTGAATGACAATGCTTAGGATCTTTCTTATTCACATAAGGAAGTAGGATGATCAATTGAGATTCTAAAAGAATGGATAGGACATGTTTAGGGAGCTCACCATGATGTGTATATGATCATTGGTTACTTGACAAGGGCTTGCAAGAAATAGAAATTATTTTAAAAAATGAAATGGTACCAAAGGGGTAGTGAGTAAAGAAGGTGGAGCAATGAAATAGTGAGGATTTATGTCAATAAGGTGTGGCTTGTTTGTAGGGGGAATATAGGGTTGAATTATATATTGTTAAAATAAGGTGAAATATTATAAATTTTAATGCTCCAAGAAGTATGCAAATATAATTTTATCAATCCAACATTGGGTTCATTAAGATATAATGTGAAAGCCTAAAATCAACAAATAGAAACTAGTTAACCATATGATATGATTGGAAAACACAATGGGGTTGAGTGATATGATTGTGCTTCTTCTAAGCTCAACGGTGGAGAGCTCAAGGAGGATTTGCAAGTGGGGAATATATAAAACTAATCAAGTTGACTTAAGGGGTGACTAAGATCAATTGGGTTGTTATGTGTAGAGGGTTCTACAACAATATGTGGGTTGCAGGTTTTATAACATCCAGTGTTTTCCACTTTGCAATTATTGTACTAAATTTTTTTTTCTATTTAGACAGTACAAATGTAATGAAAGTCACCATCAAAATTTAAATTTTTTGCTTGGGTAAAAATTGTGTTTTAATTTCCTCATATGATGAAAAAATAAATGTAGAGTATAATTATAGGTTGAAAAAACATAGTGGGTTCTATGTGATTTGATTGTGCTTGTTCTAAGCTCAAGGGTGGAGATATTGAGGAGGAGTTGTAGGTGAGGGATACATAAAACTAATCAAATTGATCCGAGGGGTGACTAACCAATTGGGTTGTTACTTGTAGAGGGTTTTACAACAATACATGGATTGCAGGTTTCATAACACAGTGTTTTCCTACTTATAATTTTATAAAAGAATAAGAATGCAATGAAAAACCTTTTGTTATTTACAAAGTAGGAATGTAATGAAATTCACCTTGAAAATTTATAACAAGTCTTAAAGTAAACATTGTGTTTAAATTTCTTCATATATGTTTGAAAAATAAATAACTTTTCATAAGGAAATGATTGACAGGGGACAACATGTTTTCCAACAATCCAAATAATGTGAGAATTTTTTTTTTCCAATTAAATGAAGAAAGTGAAATGCCATTTTTACTGTATCAAATAGTTGTTCTAAACTTTTAAGGTGGACTTCATTACATTGTTGGTGTGTACGAATAAAAAACTTTTCATAAGGAAATATCTGACAAGGGATAGTGTGTTTTCTAACACCGCAATAATGTTAGCATTTTTCATAAGGAAGTAATTGACAAGGGACAGTGTGTTTTCCAAGACAGCAAATAATGTGAGCATTTTTTTGTTCCAATCAAATGAAGAAAGTGAAATGTTATTTTTATTGTACCAAATAGTTGTTCTAAAATTTTAAGGTGGACTTCATTACATTGTTGGTAAGTATGAATAAAATAACTTTTCATAAGGAAATATCTGACAAGGGACAGTGTGTTTTTAAACATTACAATAATGTGAGCATTTTTCATAGGGAAATAATTGACAGGGGATAGTGTGTTTTCCAACATTGAAAATAATGTGAACATTTTTCATAAGGAAATAATTGACAAGGGATAGTGTGTTTTCCAACACTGCAAATAATGTGAGCATTTTTTTGTTCCAATGAAATGAAGAAAGTGAAATGCCATTTTTACTGTATCAAATAGTTGTTCTAAAATTTTAAGGTGGACTTCATTACACTTGTTGGGTTTATGAATCAAAAAAATTTATAGGAAATATCGACAAGAGGCGATCGTTTTTCAACACGCAATAATGTGAGCATTTTTCATAAGGAAATAATTGAAAGGGGGACAATGTGTTTTCCAACATTGGAAATAATGTGAGAATTTTTCATAAGGAACTAATTGGAAAGGGACAATTTGTTTTCCAACACTATAAATAATGCGAGCATTTTTTTGTTCCAATCAAATGAAGAAACTGAAATGCCATTTTTACTGTACCAAATAGTTCTAAAATTTTAAGTTGGAGTTCATTACATTGTTGGTGTGTATGAATCAAAAACTTTTCATAAAATATCACGACAAAGGGACAAGTATGTTTTTCCAACACATTTGAGCATTTTCATGAAATAATTGTGAGGGGATAGTGTGTTTTCCAACATTGCAGAAATAATGTGAGCATTTTCATAAGAGAATAATTGACAAGGGACAGCATGTTTTTCCAACCTTGCTAATAATGTAAGGCATTTTTTTTGTTCAATGAAATGAAAGAAAGTGAAATGCCATTTTCATGCCAAATAGTTGTTCTAAGAAAATTTTAAGGTGGACTTATTTTACATTGTTGGGTGTGTCACGGATCATAAAATTTTCATAAGGAAATATCCTAACAAGAGATAGTGTGATGTTGAAGCGTTGATGTAAAAAATTGCACTGAAAATCAAATCCGAGGAAGTCTTTTGAACAATACAATATGGATTGTGGAAATTTGATATCATTAAAGAGGCAGGTTTGTTTCCAAGCACACTACAATAATGTGAGCATTTTTCATAAGGAAATAACTAACATGGGACAGTGTGTTTTTCAACACTGAAAATAATGTGAGCATTTTTCATAAGGAAATAATTGACAAAGGACATTGTCTTTTCCAACATTGCAAATAATGTGAGCATTTTTTTGTTCAATCAAATGAAAGAGTGAAATACCATTTTTCACTTGCACAAATGATTCTTCTAAAATTCTAAAGGTGGACTTCATTACATTGTTGGTGTGTATGAATCAAAGGAAACTTTTCATAAAGGAAATGTCGACAAAGAGGTTAGTGTGTTTTCCAACACATTTGAGAATTTTTCATAAGGAAATAATTGACAGGGGATAGTGTGTTTTCCAACACTGAAAATAATGTGACCATTTTTCATAAGGAAATAATTGACAAGGGACACTGTGTTTTCCAACATTGCAAACAATGTGAGCATTTTTTTGTTCCAATGAAATGAAGAAAGTGAAATGTCATTTTTACTGTACCAAATAGTTGTTCTAAAATTTTAAGGTGGACTTCATTACATTGTTGGTGTGTACAAATCAAAAACTTTTCATAAGGAAATATCTGACAAGGGATAGTGTATTTTCCAACACTGTAATAAAGTGAGCATTTTTCATAAGGAAACAGTTGATAGGGGATAGTGTGTTTTCCAACACTGAAAACAATGTGAGCATTTTTCATAAGGAAATAATTGACAAAAGACAGTGTGTTTTCCAACACTGCAAATAATGTGAGCATTTTTTGTTCCAATGAAATGAAGAAAGTGAAATGTCATTTTTACTGTACCTATTGGGACCTCCAAAGTTTTGCTAAATTTCGGAGGGCCCATGTAAAATTTTTCCTAATGCACTTAGAACTACCCTACAGAATAAGCCTAAGTGGCCCAATTTGAGAGCCTATAATTTGGCACCCATGAATTATCATGCAAAATTACTTTGGGGTAATGTTGAAAACTTATCAAAGATGGTGTGTGACTATTTGTAGCCTCCTTGGATTAGTTTTGGTGAGTTTTTGAAGTCTTGGTTTCAAGGCCCAAAAGTTGGTTTGTTGTTTACACATGTTGCACCTTTCTAAGTAGACCATCTTTGTGATGTTGTATCTTTGTGCTTGCTAAGTATTAATTCCAATTGATATTTTTCCATGATTCTTTGCATCTTTATGAAGCCCCATGTTAGTTGGCATAGCCCCATGAATCCATTTGCTATGTTTTCTAGGTTGAATTCATTTGCAAAAGGTTTAGATTTGCAAATTGAACTGTGTAAATATGCGGAAAGTGGCCTCACAGTTGAATTTTTATTTTGCAACCTTTTAACCTACATGCGAAAGTGGTTGTTCGCCATAATTGTATATACTATTATCTACAACTTGGCAGGTTTGTAGCCCCCTAGCTCCTCATTTTCTATTTTTTCAAAACCCATTCCAAATGAACTTTTTCAGGGTTTTAGAATCAACAGTTTCAAAAAAGTCCAAGTAGGCTACTTTGACAATGAATATATTTCACCTTGTGTCTTATTTTTTTGAGAAATTTGTTGCACTATATTTTTTTTTTCAAATGGTAACGTGTATGCTCAGTTTCATGCCTCTTCGATGAGCTTTGATGGGTTAACTAATCCTTTTCTGACTGCAACATGGTCGAAAATGGTGTCCTGAAAAGTTTCATATTTTCAAATTCTAAGGACAACCCATTTCTTTTTTTCGTCTAAAACCTCTATAGGTCCATTTTCATCAAAATCAAAGGTCATTTGATACATTATTTTAATGTACTTCTGTTGCGGCGAACATGTCCCGGGTCTAGTTTACAAAGGAGGTACCTGATTCTTAATGGCTGGAAAAAATTTGAGGAAATGGGTTTTCTCTAAATAATTCATTATGGATGCATGCAAAAAATCTCAGCTCCAAGTGTCCCAGATTGCCCGCAGTAAATTTTCTCCAATTAGGCCACATGTGTAATTAGAAGTCACAAATTTTTATAATGTTTCAAATGTTCATCTTTAAAATATTGTGCAAATGTGAAAGATGCATTTAGGGAAAACATAAATGCAATTTCAAAATTTTGGGAGGAAAAGCAAGTTTAATTCTTGCTTGTGATTGGCTGAAAAGCAACACTCACCAAAGAACTCATCATCGCTCATCTCTCGTTTGAAGCTCTTCTTCCCATTTATATTAGCAATTGGCGATGGTAGTTCTTTTTCATCGCCCATCGTAGATTAAATGGTCTCCTTCCTCATCATATTAGCAATGAGCACCTTGTTGGGACTATAAAAATCTGATGTTTTTACATATGTTTTCACTCATAAATTTCTAGATTTGGTCCTACCGTATGCATATTTCACCCATTTTTGCCATATTGTCCCATTGAATCCATTGGGTCATGCATATTTTACATTCTGGTTCATATCGGCATAGGTCTCCCATTGTTTCCCTGACCCATGTTGCTTCTATGTTGACATTTGTTTACTGCAAATATGTCGGCAGGACTTTTGTATTGTTTCGGAGACCGTGGAGGCTTATTTCAGCATATGTCTTGGCTGTCAGGGTTGCGTCTTACCAATTTCAACATGTCTCCCCGACTCGGTGTATGGTTGTTCATCGGTGAGAGTTATTCTTTTCAATGCAAGGTCTTAGTGATATCATTTTGTCACACCGACCGGCGATTAAAGGAACCTATCGGTATAGGTTGGGGCGATTGCCATAAGGTCTCGACGAGTTACCTTCGGTCTCGCCGATGGAAAGCATGTAGATCCTTGTCGGTGTAGGTGTTGCCTTCTCTTAGCGATCAAAGGTTATCTCGGGGTGACTTTCGGCAAAGCAATGGGCTCTCTACGTGAGGTCTCCCCGATTGTAGGATGTTATGGCGACACACTTGAGGGGCACTCATCGGTGGGAGATACATAATGTCACAGTGACACTCAAGGATGGATGAGAGTTTTCGGTATAGCATGAGTACTCTTTATAACCTCTCCTCAACATTGTTTTGTCTTGCCAATAGCTCGATGAGTATCCTTTTCGATGAGAAAACCTTGCGGTCCTGGCAAAGTTGAATATGAAAAAAGGTATTGCTCGGTATGAATTTTTGTTTCAGTGTGTGGTCTTGGCGAGGAGCCCGGGGTCTTGCCGAAAGGAATGTAATGGTGGTTTTTTTGGCAAGACATTGGGTGGTCACAACAACATGAAGTTATATGGGAGGCTCTCGGTAAAACTTAAAACAATCTGTGTGAGGTCTCCGCAGTATCTATGTGTTATAGCGAAACACAGTGGGAACAAATGAATACTATGTGGCTTCAGTATAACTAGCGGGTTGCTATAGCGAATGTGAGAGTGAAATACAAGCGCATGGGATGTCTAACAATTGAATTTCCTTCGACAGGACGATATATTATGTCTCACCGACTGTTCATAGGTGATTAACAAAAATACAAAACATTGAGGCCGACATGTATAATGCCTGAGAGCCGTTGCTTGCCAGCTCGATTGGAGCCTGAATTTTGTGCTTGGCTGACATGTGATCTCAATTTGTTATTTTCTTCAAATGCTTGTGTATAAAGAGGCTTTTTTGCAATTGTAAAAGCAGTTATTTTGGATGAACTATTAGTTATTTGACTATCTGATGAAGCGATTTGTTGGATATAGTACTATAGATTCGCTGGTCGGAACTATGATGCATGTTTTAGAGTGGAGAGGTATTTATGAAAGTCGATTGATGTTGCTACATTGTTAGTCTCAATTATCTATTGAATTTGATGAAAGTATAGCTAAGTTGTCTCCAAGATGGACTCTTTCTGGTTGTTTAAATTGATATGACAAGTTTGTATTTGATTTATTAGTGCACATTTGTTGTACTTGTGTGATTGACTGATTGGTTCTTTCAAGTAAAGACTAAATCCTTTTAGTTAATCACAGTAATCAGAGAGATTTAATTGGATTATTCAAGTAGAGCTTAGTAGTCACAGTTTTGCATGTTTATACAAGTTGTAAACAGAATATATGCCAGATAATTTGAGTTTTCTCCAGAGAGTGTTGCTCATTTGATTTCATTTGACTCTACATACCCAATAAGGCATTGGTCTCTACATTTTATCATTTTGAATTCATTCATTCTCTTTATATCTTTTAAAATTGAGCATTTTAGAATCTAGACTAGAGTATTGTTACCATTTTCAAGTTGAATTATAATTGTTCACTCCCATCTGCCATTGTGAACAAGTTGTTATAAGAAGATTGATTACAAGTTAAGTTTGCATATTTCAGAGAGGTACACCCACCCAGGTTTTGCAGTACCTAAAGAGTAGAAGGTTGAATTCTTCCAACCTTGTCTGTTACCCTGAAGCGTATCAAGAGATTGGCAGCCTCTTGAGGCATCTTGCCTACGTTTTTGAGAGCTAAAAAATTGGCAACTCTACTGGGGAACAATCAGAATCAAGGCCTTAATCATAGAGTCATAAATATTGCACATAATTCACTGGGAATAAAAAGTATCAAACTATTTTCTCATTTTTGATAAAAGTGAGTGGCGACTCTGACTGAAATTTTGCAGTTGTTCATCATGAATGGAAGAAGATCTCAGTATAGGGGAGGTCATACTAGAGCATCTGCTGGTAGCAGTAAGTGGACACATAAAGGTGACAGAGCTGATAAGGGAAAAGGAATAAATGAGGATATGTGTCTGACAGATAAAGATAAGACATCAAGAGCACATAATTATTTTGATACATGGAGAGATGATTCAAGTGCAGAACTTTATACCCCTGAAGATCGAAGAAATCCCTTCCCTTCTATTGATCCTCAGAAACAGGCTGAGTTTGAAGTTGCACTTGAGTTTGAACGAATTAGAATTCAGCATGAATATGATCAAAGGATGGAAGGTAGTCACAAAACTCCTAAAGGAAACCATGAGCTCTCGATTCCTGATGAAGTAAAAGCACAGTTGGAACTAAAAGAGAAAAAGATAAAGGAACTAGAGGCTAAATTGCAGAAAGCCCAAATTACTGATTAGATGGCTGGTGGCCCAATGTATGTCCCGCCTCACAAGCAGGGTGATCATGGCGCAAGGCCTTCCAATCAACAAAATGCTCCTCACAATCAGATAGGGAATTACTACAAGCAACCAAATCATCCACCTCACATTCCTGCACAACATATAGGTATGTATCCACCTCCTGGTCAGAATTATATCCCACATCATAATGCACAATACAATAATCACATGCATCAATATCAACATCCACCTATTCCTCCCCCTCCCCAGCATACAACCATGATTAGACAGTTCGATTTAGCTGGTTTTCAGTTATATCCTTACCTTATGGATAACAGTTGGAGGAATATGGTGCCCAAATTTACAGGGAGTAATGCAATCACAGCTGAGGAACATTTAAGGAGTTTTAATGTTTTCATTCAGGACATAGACATGCCTTATGAAGATTTACACATGAAGCTGTTCATGATGTCACTTCTTGAAGATGCCAGGGATTGGTTCAACAGCCTGCTAGCATTCTCAATTAATTATTTTCAAGCATTTCAAGACAAATTCTTAGAACAATACGGGAATCAAAATGTTCTAGATGCAGCTCTTCATGAATTGGTGAGGATTCATAAAAATCAGAATGATTCAATTTATGATTTCAACTGAAAATTTAACAAGTTGCATACTAAAGTCCCTCTTGGATCAAGGTTGCCAGACTCTGCTACATTGAGTATTTATTTAAATGCATTTGATCCTAAGATAGGGTATGAGCTGAGAAGTAGATCCCCAAGAGATTTCGCTGAAGCACAGAAGATTGCATTGACAATTGAAAATAATAGGAAAGCTGCTGGTGTAACTAATAAAAGAGACAATCTAAGGCCTCCTCAGTAAAATAATTATCAGTACAGACAAGAGAATACATACAGAAATGAGAACAGAAATGAAAGGCCAAGGTTGCATGATATGCCTTACAATACAGACTGGAAAGATGGGAAACTTGTAACAGCCAAGCCAATAAATAAAGAGACCCCTGATCCATTGAGCAAAAAGGGAACTTACATGGTGAGTAATAATTACTTCTGTGAAGTTTGTAATCAGCCACATTCTCTAGACTATTGTGTTGTAGCTCAAAGGATGCAAGAAGAGGGAATGTTGATGGAAAATAATGGAAGATCACTAAATTTGCGAAGCGGATGCATGTGGGAGGGATATTTCATCTTTAGAGGATGAAAGGCTATAGGTATGGCGTTTCTAATTATAAATTATAATGTCCATATAGGTGAACATGTCGGATCTTTTATGGTCCCGATAAAGACTACTGCGACCACATCTTGTTGAAACTCCTATTCAATGCAATGTAAGGAAACTCACTAAAGATGAAATGGAGAAAATAACTGTTGCAGCAGTTGAGGATGCAAGGAGTAAATATTGGTTGAGAAACAGAAAAGTGAATGAGCTGGATGGAGTTCCTAGGGGAATTTTTGTAAAAGATCAGAAGGAAACACAGGAAACTATAAAAAAGCTAGGGAACAAGCAGCATGATAAAATTGAAAAGAAGCTTGTCCAAGAGCAGAAAGTTGCAGAATTACACAAGGAAATGCAAAAGTATGATCAACCTAGTAAAAAAGAAAAAGAAGAAAGCAAAGGAGAAGTGCTAGAACTGAAGAAGATTGTTAAGACATATAGCTCCTCTTTTGACTTTGCATAGGTGTTATCCCAGGTAAAAATGTATGTTCCAGTACTTGAATTGATGAAAATTAAGGAATATAGAGATAATGTTGTTCAATTGATTACAAATGGGAATGAAAAACATATGAATTCTAAAGAAGTCAATGGGCAGGAAAAGATAAATAATTCAGAGGTCTATCTTAACAACTTCCCCACAAGTGGATCTTTTCTTCACCACATTGCTTATAAATAATAAGTTGTTGAGGAATTGTATGATAGATTCTGGTGCTGCTATAAATCTTATGCCAGTAGGTGTTATGAAGCAGCTAGGCTTGTGTGTTGATACATGTGAAGGAAAATGCTATGCAATGGATAACAGACCTGTACCTGTGGTAGGCATTATGAGAGGTGTTGAAGTCAAACTAGCTGCTTATCCACAGGTGGCTTATAATATAGATATAACAGTGATTGATACTCCTCCTCAGTTTGGGATGCTTCTGTCAAGACAGTGGACAACAGCAGTTGGAGGAAATGTCCAGTTTGATTTATCTTATGCTACTATTCCAGTGAATGGACAGGATGTCAAATTGTATAGAGAACCAAGAATGCATCAGCTTGTTGACTGTGTACCTCAAGATCAGATTAATTTTTTTTGTGATGTTGATCTTGGAAGTTTTAAAATTGAACCAGCTCAACCAGAATTAACCAATAGTGATCCAATTGAAAAGCATGT
>VDFB02334198.1:0-38002 GCA_007258455.2 Sequoia sempervirens
CAAGGTCTAAAATGACTAATAGGTCTTCTAACTAGACTTTTGAGTTGGAAGAAACCTCACAAAAGAGGACAATGACTAAAAGGGTGATTTGATAACTTATTCCAAAAGGGTTTAATTTCAAAAACAATGACTTTGCAAAGTGTGCTTAAGATTTTTCTAATCCTAAGTATGCAAGTATGAACCTAGGGACAACGTAATGTTGAATGTATGAAACTAAAAGGAATGAGGTATGAAACCTATGGTGACTAATGCAAGCTAATAGACAAGACTTTGAGCAATATCAAGTTTGGTTTCTGACAGAATCTTCTTGATGATAGTGTTTGACAAATGGTTGACAATTTGAAGACCTCAGGTTTCGATTGTGAAGTTTAAAATTTTGACAGACAAATGCGTCATAGTTTGGAAAATGCGTCACAGTTTAGCAAATGCGGTTTAGTTTTGCAATTGCAACTTTCGGACTGTCGAATGCGACTCAATTTAGCATATGCGGATTTTCAGTTGACAGATGTGTCGCGATGCCTACAGATGCGGCGTTCTAAGTTTTAGATGCAGTTTAACAGAGCGGTTGCGTTGCAGAAAATCAGTTGCGGTTCGACAGATGCGACTCAGTTTAGTTTCAAAGGAAAAATCAAATTTGTTAGATGGTTAGATCAATAACACTAAAATCCATTGAAAATAATGAAGCACAAAGGAAAAATGATGAAAACAAAAGGAACGATATTATCATAAGTCTCCCTCTTCCATGCTTCACCTTCATTACACCTCCTAGCTTGTAGTAAAATGTTGCCCTCAGATTCGTGTATGAGCAATTATGACAAATGACAAGACTAAAGCAAGTTTTGAAGGATTTATTCAAAATCTAAATGCCTATGCCTATTGCCAATGTCTATGTCTAAACAATGTTGAGATTTAAACAAAATGACAATAATAATTGCTATGAGAAATCTAAGAATGCAAGTGTAAAATGAAATGCCTATATTATGTGCGTGTGTCTGTGTAATCGAAAAGTGAGAAAAAGATGGCATTTTATAGAAAATGCCATTTCAAATGGACGGACGACATAAATTAATGAAATGAATGATCCAGATTGCACCTAAGAATCCCTAATTAGGGTTAGGGAAAAATATTAATCGAACGGTCAGAATAAAATCGGATCGACGGTGGAGAATAAATGAGACAAATTAATTAGAAAATAAAGATTTTCGAAAAATCGAGAAGATAAGATTGCCTGATTTGCAACATTCAAAAAATCAAAGAGATAAGATGTGAACTGAAGATAAGATTTGGAAAAATCAAGAATCTGCCCGATTGCTTGATTTTTAGAATATTAATTACTAATTTGAATTAAAATAATTCAAATTATAGATTTTATGATATAATAAATAATCTTTTTTAGATTATTTATCAAGAGCCCGGCAGTTACGATTGGCATGACATTTTAAATAATTTAATTTATTTAAATGAGAAGAATATTAATTTTAACAATTAAATGATAAAGACCATTATTTAGTGGAATGAATTAATTAGTGTCGAACCATCCCAATTTATTTAATTAAATAAATAAATAAAATTTATTTATTTAATAATGGAAGAAATATGCAATAGGGATGATGTCATTAATTAATTTATTTTGAGTAAGGAGAGAACTGAACAATTAATGGCGGTATTTAAAATAAATATAGAATTTATTTATTTAATAATCAGAAGAATAAATGACATAGTGTTAATTAAATAATTATAGATGCCCCAATCAATAGTCGAATGTGGACCAAGGACATAATTAAATGACATAATTATGCTAGGACGAAAGTGGTAAAAATGAAGCTTGCAGGCCTAGGTCATTTTTAGGTGTCTATAGTTAGAGTATTATTATTGTTGAGAATTTTGTTGTGCATGTTACCTTTCTCTTGTAAGAATGCATGATTGCATGTATAAGTGGAAGCATTAAACTCATGATAAATTGACTTAGAGGATCATTGAGAACAGAGACCTATGAATTTATAATGCATTAGTAATAACAATTATATAAAAAACTAGAAGGTTAGCACTTTGTAGCATCTTGAGAAAGTGATATGGGTCAAGTGTGACTGATATCATCTACTTTTGAGGGCATAATTGGATAATTTATCATGCTTATAGAGATATTATGTATCCTACCTCATATGTGTCCTTTTGATAAAATGTGAAATTGTGATGATTAAATGACCCAACCTTGTAGAGAAAAGGTAACTAAGTTATAATGTATTTGTTGAAGATCATCGAGTCTAAGGACTTTGATATGTTGACCTATGTAAGCATCTAGATGTCATGGTATCAGGGTTGTGATAATGACTTGAGATGTAGAATGTGTAGACCCTTAAGAGGGTAGTTATTGCGTGACTAACTGAAATGTCATCCCTTGCATAAGACAATGTGTTTTTGTTTAGTACCATTGCATGCATTGTGTTTGAATATGTAATCAAAGTGACCTTATGCTATAAGTCTCAAAAATCCATCTTTGAATATTGTGCCTATATCATTGAAGAAAAATTGAATTGACTAAGAGGTAATTGAATGCCAAGTCAAACTATGACATTTGGAAATGAATAGACATATGATGCTATGATGGAAAATAGCTATGTAGAATTGTCTTTATTCATAATGTCAAATAGATGGGCATAATACATTTGAAATTCCTAATGTTATGATTGACTATCAAGAAGTGAATCTAACTCTTGCACATAATGTGGAAATCCTTTTTCATATGACTTCTTGCATTACAAAGAAATTTTTGAGTATGGAAAATGAACGGAAACATGTATTGACGTATGAAACCATTGCATGTGTGTGATCAATTTTGGAGTGTATCAAATGTAAAAACAATAAATCAAACACACCAATGAAACTTTAAATCAAAGCATAAAATAAAGAAAATAAATGCAAACTCCGTTTATGATTCAAAGACGTTCCATTGTCCTCTATCTCCAGTGTTTTTGTCGATTCCAGCTTGCTCTCACATCTTGGGCTAGGCTCAACAAACAGTCTTCCTAGTGAACGAGATTGAATATGAATGCATGCTATGCTAAAATATGATTAACGTGCTACAATTATTTGTTAAAAGAAACTAGAATTAAGAAATGCTATGAATGCTAAAGTTGATGATAACAATTCTCAAAATGCTAATCGCCTGAATGCCTGTATCTAATGTGTATGCATTGTAACCAATGCTTGGATTCGCAGAGGTATTTATAGAGTTTTCAAAAGATTCTAATTGGCTGAGGTGATCAACAGTTGTGAAAATTCCTGGTAGATCGAACGGTCGAAGATGGATGAGACTGGAGAGAAAAATAGAAGAAAACAAAAAGCAAGATTTGTTTCCCTTTTCCTGAAAGAGATAAGATGAGATGATAAAGATGAATTGTAAAAATAATCTTTTTATGAGATTTTGGAAAGATTTTGAAGATAAATAATGAATTATTAAATTTAATTATTCATTTATTGGTGAGATGGAAGATTTTCTTAAGATTTGGAGAATAATGGAGGATTTCATAATTAAATAGAATATTTAATTATGATTTGAAAAGATATGAAAGATATTTAATTAAATAAGATATTTAATTAAATTGTTAAGAAATATTTGGATGAGGAGAATTAATTAAATAAAATATTTAATTGAGTAAGAGAAATATTTACGAAAAGAAATATTTAAATTTACAATTAAATCAAAACTGAGTAAATTCATGGTGATATTGGTAAAAATAAATGGTGGTATTTTATTTTAAGTGTCAAAATGTTTTATATGAATGTGGAAATAACTGATAAAAGCGAATTTATTTAATTAAGATTGGAAGAATAAAGGTGAATGAACAATATAATTAAATGAAATTAGAATTTAATCATATGTAGAAGGGACTTTAGAGGGATTAGTTAAATAATAAAATATTTAGTTAAATGCCAGGATTAGACATGACCAATTTTATGAATATACATTTTTGCCCCTCTTTGAAGTGATGTGTGAAACGCATTGCTTCAAAGAAAATATTCCTACTTTTGAAATTGTGTTGTGCTTGATTTTGCCCTTGATTGAAAAAAACGTGTCTGATATGTCCTTTGATTTGAATCTGATATGTGGTTGATACTAATGATGCCCCCTCAGGAGGGAAATCACTGATGATGATATGAGTTTTGACAATTTTTTGAAAAATTTGATTTGATGATGGAATTTTGATTTCGATGTTGATTCAGTGATTTAGCTCACGAAAAATGATGTAGAAAGATGCCCCAATTTTAAAAATAAGGTCAAAGTGAGAGAAAAAGATAAAAATAAAAATAACATGCCACAAAAAGCCTCCTTGTTTGACCTTTAAAAGGTAAAAGAGGAAAAAGAGCAAGTCATTTTCACCTTTTGACTTTAGAAACTATTTGCTCTGACAGTGACTTGGCGAGATGGAGATTCTCTATTACAGGCATAGATTCGAGCGGGCCCGCCGATACTAGAGACCAACTGCATATGGACCACCGGTGAGTCGATTCAATCCTTCTTGCTGTGAATTTTTTTATTTTTATTCAATTTTTCATGCATTTTGGCACAAATTTTGAATTTATCAGCCCGTTTGAGCGTTTTTAGGAAATAGAGTAGCGCTTTCGATGTTTTTTGTAGCGCATCTAGGGTTTGATTTTGATTTGCTAGGTAAAATTTAGTTTAGCCCATCCGATAGGTAAAATTGCGCATATAGGATTCCTAAAAAAAATTGGTACTTTAGCACATATATGAAACAAATTAGCGCATATAGGGTTCTCACGTATTCGGTGAATGAAATGGCGCTTTTGATTAGGGTTTTAGCGCATATAGGAATTGATTTAGCGCTTTCAAGGCACATAATGGCGCATCTGAGTTTTAGCACATATAGGGAAAACTTCAGCGCATTTAATGTTTTAGCGCATAGAGGCCGCATATTAGCGCATCCAGGAAATTTAAACAAAATGCCGCTGTTGATGAAAAATGATGATGTATATTGCTTCTTTGGTCAATAGATAGATGAATTGTCTTGTCATCATGTTGATTTGGATAGAAATGATAAAAAATATGATAAATGATGAATGGATAACTTTGCTTCCCAAAATAGAAACAAAGAGTAGATAGCTAGTAACTTTGTTTCCAAAGAGTATAATGATTGAGATAGCCTCTGATAAAATTGCTTTCTGCGATAAAAAATAAATAGTAGATGATGTGATTGAAAACATATTTGCATTCGTGACTGAATTACAAATAGGATAATGATGTGATTGTTGATAAATTTGATTTCCTAAAAAAGAAAACAAATAGTAAATGATGATAGATTTTGCATTAATTTCCTAATATGAGTCACTTAGATAGAACACTTGATATGGGTCACTGATATGAGTCTGATATGTGTCACTGATATGAGTCTAATATATTACGTTGATATGAGTTGATGATATGAGTTTGATTGATTGTCTGTGTGATGACCAAAAATAGGAGGTTTTCAAAAACCTTCAGATTAGAGAGCGCCATCCTACGGGATGGGATTGGATACCAGAGCTTACACTTGCAGATGTCCAGCTGATAGTAGTATGTGGGTTGGGATCTTTGCTGTCTATGCCTCCTATTCGGGTCAACAGGGGACTGTTGACTGCGCTAGCAGAGAGATGGCATATAGAGCATAACACCTTCCATTTACCGATGGGTGAGATCACTATTACTCCTAAGGACGTATTTAGGATCTTGGGTATTCCAGTGGTAGGCGCCCTTGTGTTCTATGATCACAAGGAGCTAGGTGGGACAGATGCACTGTGGAGAGTGTTTGGGGATGCACAGATAGCAGGGTATTGGGTGCCATGGGCAGATTTTAGGGGATATCAGGCCTTACTTGCTATATTGGTGCATTTATTGGAGGTTTCCTTTGTCCAGACCGTCGGTCAAAGGGACTGTCAGTTGGGTGGGGGAGGATTATCGAGCAGATGATAGTTCAACCATGGAGATATGCTTGGGGGAGCTGCATGTTGGCCCATTTATATCATGACTTGCACCAGGTGGTGTACAAAGGCTCAACAAGTTTGTCCTACGGTGTCACACTACTCCAGATCTGGGCATGGGAGCATATTGCTATTACGAGACCACTATGTCCTAGAGCGAGGCCACCAGCAAGCCTTATGTGTATGCATATTCTTTTGCACTTGTCCAGCCCAAGCTAGGCAAGTTGGACTACTGGAGACGAAGCCTAGATGACATGGATTCAGTTATATGGAGGTTGTACACAGATTGTGAGGCATGGGATACAGATCTGTTGGAGCTTCCTTTTGTATGTATACCCCATTTTTTGATAGGTCGCACTCCATTCATCATAGAGAGGTTTTTGGAATTGCGAGTGCAGAGACAATTTGGATTCACACAGGGGATGCCTCAGGGAATTTCACACTATGTGCAGTGCAAGGATGAGCTTGGATGGGGGCTATGCATTTCATATCAGGTTGCATATACAGAGTATACTACTTTACAACCCGAGGCATGGGATGACAGGCCAGATATTGTTGATGCGGGGATGTCTGATGAGTACTCAGTGTATTTGTTATGCACCAAATTTGCACCCTATTGAGATTTTTAAACTCTGTAATATGGCATAACATGGGACTCAAATTCTACATGTGGGATATGCAATACTGAAAATGAGACCTCCGGGTTCTAGGCCGGTTCTTGTTAAATAAATATCTATTTTTATTTTGCTCTTCAAGCCTGAAGACTTAAGAGGAAAAGGGGAAGAAAAGAGATAAAAATAACTTGAAGATTGAAACTAATTAATGGGTGATACACTAAAATCACTTTCCTTAACACAAAAAGAACCCACAACTATTTATATGATGATGCAATAACTGGTAAAACCCTCAACACATGAATATTTCAAAGGAAGATATGAGATCAGGATAATATTTAAAGGATGTTAATCACAGTAAATACATCTAAAAGTTAATACAACCCCTGACCTGTGAAGAGAATTTTTAGTCACAAAGATGCCAAAATGAGACAAACTTAAAAGGTTTCAGATAAGAAACACAAAAATGAAAGATCAATCACCAATCTACATACAAATATGACACCAGAAATAGATCAAAGATGCTATATAAAGGATCTCAAAGGCCCTGAAAATGTATACTCCAGAATCTGATACAATACTTGGAACAAAATAGCACCATGTCCTCTAGAAAGTACAAAGTCTCTTCCACTCCAGAAATTTGCATCCATAAAAAGAAATGAAGAAGAGAATAAATAAGCTCAAACTTTCCACCCTAACCCTAGAAAAAAGGGCCCCACCAAAATAAGGGGGTCGGATTTGGAAAAAAAACCCTAAAAGAAGGATCTCAAACCTATCAACAACCCACCAAAATAGGAAAAAGTCTCCCCAGACCAAGATAGGAACAAAAATCCTCATAAAGAGGACTCAAAAGACTCCAAAAAAGGTGTCCCATCAATCAAAAACTCCTCCCCTGAATCCAGCAACCCAAAACCTCCACTTGACACTGACAGTTTGCCACATCTCCAAGATTTAATGCTCCACTAAAGGCTCCACTTGACTAGGTCTTTAAGAGAATACATCAAATATCTTCAACTTGCATTAATAACATTTATTTTTTAAAAGTGATTTATAATTTATCACTTTTAAAAATAAAGTTTTACAAATTTTTAAAAAATGCAAGTTGGAATACCACCTAGCAAGGTTAATTTAAATTCTGCATTTGAATAATATCATTTATTAAAAATGATTAACAAATCATTTTAATAAAGATTTTACAATTTGCTTAAAATGCAAAAATTAAAATAAGACTTGAAGCTTTAAATTTGAATTTAAATAACATCATTTATTAAAAATGATTAACAAATCATTTTAATAAAGATCTATAATTTGCTTTAAAATGCAAAATTAAAAATAAAACTCTAAGCATTTTATTTTAATTTATGAAAGCCTTAGAGCTTATTGGCTTGAGAAGGATGAATGAAGCTAAAAGAAAAGGAAAAATGGGTCGAATACTTTAGGGTTCGAACCCTAAAAAGAAGGCAAAGACTTCATTTTGTATTTTCTTTTGAAAGCTTCATTTTGCTGGGCGCCACCATGAAGAAACCCTAGCCGCACACTTGATGTTTTCTGTATTTTTCACCATTGAAGAATTTCGAATCTGGTCTCTTTTGGGTCGAAACTGCAGTATGACGTTTTAAAAAAAAAAACACAGAGGCATTATGAGGCATGATTTTCTGTTTTGAGTGATGTTCTTACACTTCTTTGAGACTTTGCTGCAAACTTGGTGTGAAATCCGCACTTGTCTGGCCGCCATTAACATCTTGAGCCACGAACTTGATGTAGAGACTTCCTCAAATTCGAATCATGGAGATTTCATCAGGTATTTTAGATATAAGTCTGATTTTTTTTTTCTTCTTTTAGCGAATTTCTGAAAGTTCTCTTCATTTCCACGCCGCCATGAACATCTTGAAGTAATTTTTTTTAAGAAACAAAGAACAACTTTGCTTATAAATTCAAATCTGGTCTTTTTCTCTTTGAATTTGCAATACCTCACTTCCAAGCCGCGCCATGAACATCTCCTTCTGATCTCTACAAAAAACGTTTCATTTTGAACTTACAACAGATGAAATACTTTTATTTTCTGTATTCTTAATGAAAATACAGCCACAAACTTCTTTATCTGGGTATTTTGTATCTGTTAATTTTCCTGTTCTAAAAAGCAAGCTTTTTACTTAGATTTGAAAAAAAACTCCTCCAGTTTGTTGTTAATATTTCTCACTGTATTTAAATTCCATAGGCTACATAGAATGTTTCTGTTGGCTCAGAAATTGAAGCTAAGAGCTTGCTTGAATTCAATGAAAATATAAAACAAAAGTATATTTTCCTTTTCCTGCAAAGAAGTGAAAATTAGTTGTTATTTTTCTTTCTGTACTGGATATCTTTCATTTTCAGGTCTTTGCTCTCTTTAATCTTCAATGTTGTAGCTCTTTTCATGTTTTCTTGTGCTATGAACTTGATGTCGATAGCCACCAGCAGTAAACTCAATAACCTTTTTTGCAAAGAAACACATGTAACTAGGAATCAGTATCAAGTGCTCCTTATAAACATGGCTTTCCATTGAGTTAACTGAATGATAGAATCTCTAAAGTAGAATATAATAAGTAGCTAAAATATCAAAGTATTTCTGTGCATAATGAATTTAAAACTGAACTATTCACCCATGAAATTCACCCATGAAAACATAAATCTGTTTCTGTGCACTTGTGACTTTCATGAATATGCATACATTATGAGCTTATCATGCTATCACTTTTACTGTTCTTGACAAAAGAAACTTTCAAATGGCTGTCATTGCTGTCCTCCATACTGCTATGCATAAACTTTACCAAGAATATGTTATCATCCTTAGTTTTTTGAATGAACACAATGGTGTCTTTAAGCTGAAAATGAGTACTTGATATGCATGATCAAAAGGAGATGACATAAATTTTTGTATTGTTGATTCACTTGACCAAAGCTACAACATGCTCATAAGTGTTTTAAATATATTGACATTGCTGTTCCAGTACAATTACTTCGAAATACTTTATACTATTTCACTGTCTCCTCTTTTGCTTTGGTCTTATACTATTTCCATACTGTTGTCTTCTTTGACATTTTAGCTTTCTTGGAATTCATTTATAAGAGACTTCTATGACCATCTTTTATATCATGAATGCTGTTGTTGTCTTTCATATTCCTTGACTGTATAATGCATATAATGAGCAGCGTCATTCCCCTTTCTTGACTTGATGAAAGAGCTATGTTGATGTTGAGTATTAATTCAATGTGACTTCTATCTGATGGAGCAGTGTTATTGTTATGAAATCATTCAAAACTGGCTTAAACATGCTAAATTGAACACTGCTCCTTATAATGCACACCTGTAGAATTTATTACTTAATCTTTTGCTGTAACAGAAAATGGCTTTGCTCTTTACTGTTGTTCCAGTATATGTGTATTCATCACTATTCAACAACCTAAAAAAATCATACCTGTCTATCTGTTACTTGATCCTTCAAAGCTCACTTTGACTGAAAAAATAGAAATAACTAATAGAGCATTTAATGAGGTATTGCCAATTGTTCATTGGCCCTGTTCACTGTTGTATTTCTGCTCTTGAATAACTTTGTAACTAATGATTATCATTGAAAATAGATACTCCATTTAATGTCAAAGCTCACTCCATTACTGTCTCATTGGCACTTGTGACATTGTTTGCCTGTTTGATAAAAGATAATGCATATCTGTATCTTCCATTATTCTTAGATGCTGACTTAAAACAAAATTTGCTGCTTTCTGTTGAAGAACTCATAGAAAATTAAATTATTGCAAATCTGTCCTATACTTGAATACTCTGTTTCTCTTCAAAAACAAAGAAGAGCTGAACAAAAAATGAAATAGATGAGTGCAATATGCTGCTTTTAAATATCTGTTATCAATATTCATGTGCTTCGTATGAAAATTGTGAATATGTCCTTTTTGATATGTCGAGCTCAACCCTTGTGGGAGCCTATTTTACTCCACATATCTGATAAATGATCTCAAACACGATGAATCTGTTTCTGCACACTAAAACAAACATGTTAGCAAAATAAAAGAAGTTGAAAGTTTCCATTGAATTACATTCTTTCTTCTCTTGATTTTTTTGCAATTATCTGATGGATGCCTGATCGACTGTATCCTATATTCCTGTTGGTAGCGTAGATATATGATAGGATTTGATCCGTCATTGCTTAGAGATTATCTCTAACGTCATCTTTTATCTTCCTTGCAGACGCTTTTGGAGTTGGAATGGAAGCTAAAACTGAAAATAGAGCTGGAACTGACGTCTCAATTGGAAACCTCAACTGTCAACGATTCGTCATTCCAGGCAATGACGAATCACCTCCTACCCTATGTTTCCGTTATTTTCATTTGTATAGCATACCATTGTTTATGCATTCTTTATTTGATTGTAAAAATCCAGAAAAAGTTACTTCCACGGCTTGTGTGGGATTCAACATTTTTATAGAATGAATAAAAGCATTACTATGCAAACCTTTTCAATTTTCTGTTTTAAACGTTTGCACAATAAACTATGATTCATATGTAAAATGGTCTCAATGATGATTACTGAACACTCAATCAGCAAAACATGAAATTTTTTTGTACCTAAAAACAATGAACTTCATCCAGTTCTACCTTTGCTTTTTAGTTTCCTCAACAATGTTGAAACTAAACCAATAAACATGCATTGACCTGAGCTATAAGTAAAGAGTGGGTAACAGTATTATCACACACACCCATTCCTACGACTCACATGTCTAGATGAGCTAGCTCCCATTTTGGTGGCACAACCAGGGGAGAGGAGACAAGAGGATATAGTAGGTGGTGAGAAGGCAGTTGGTGTAGGAGAGGAGGAGGATAGTGGGGATGAGGAGGAGAGCGGAGATGAGGAGGGTTCAGATGATGATGATGGGGATGACGATGGAGATGGCAGAGGTGGGGAGCAGAGGCCAGTGAGAGTGAGGCCAGTGAGACTGAGGCTAGACCTTTTGGGCAGTGTCCAGATTATGTAGAGGTTGAGGACTGGTATTGGATGGAGGACAGTGATCAAAGTTTCCTCTACGTCACAACAAGCATAGATAGATATTTTGCAGGCCCAAGTGTAGATGCTTCAGGATTAGTAGGCGTAGTGGTAGAGCCAGTTGGCTTAGGCTCAGAGTGTGGCAGTGCAGTTACAGGCATAGCTTGCACAGGCACATGCACAAGTACAGGTACCTCCTCCTACCCTGGACCCACAGGTAGCCCAGTTGATAGCAAAGAGGGACTCCTTTAGACGGAGGACAACAGAGGCAAATGGTGTTGCTCAAAGGTTCATGGGCGCTGTGGAGAGTGCATCCCTGCGAGAGGCTATTGTAGAGGGATTTGAGATGGCCAGGGAGGCTGAGTATTATTGGGTTAGGTATGAGGAGTTGTGTCCTCTCGACTGCAGAGATCCTTACCCACGGTCCCACAATAAGACTAGGGGAAAATCACAGATGACGACACAGAGTGGAGGGGTCATAGGACCTTGATGGGATCCTGATGTAGGGACTAGTGGCAGGCCATCATGCTCGAGACTAGTGCCATCAGCAGGGTCCACCAACCAGCCTTGAGTTATTGATACATGATTATTGATGTATCTGATGTTGTGGAAGCATGTATATTGTTTTTGATCATATCTCATGTATCTCTCTATATTGTTTAGTTTCATTGAACATTGAACATTTGTATTTATTTTTGATGAGCGATGATATGCAACGACGATGAGTTTTGATGATGTGTTTCTTTGATGTGATGATGATATGGATATGTATTGGTTATGGATTTTGATATGCATGTTAATGATTTGATGATAAACATGATATGCACGATGATTTATGATATGCTTATGATGATGCGTAATAATGATGTCATGTAGGTGGATGACCTATAATGTGATTAATGACAATATGCAATGGGATACTTGATATGTTTGTAATGTGTTTGCAAATGATGTGGAAATGTAATGTATGTATGAAAATTTTGTTTTTGGATTTTTCAAATGCAAGAAATAATGATGTGATGGAAAATGGAGATTGCGTCTATGAAATGCATCATGAATTTGTAATATGTAGAGGAAATGATATGAAATGATAGGTGATATGGGTCAAATGTTGTGTGCAAAATGACAAATGATATGATATGAAAATGATAAATGGTTAAAGATGTGATATGAATGTAAAATGATAAATGATATGAAATGATTAATAATAATGAAATGTATGATAAGGATAATAAATGAATATGAAATAAAATGTAGCGAAATGATGATGAAATGAATATGAAATGAATGATGAAATGATAAGGATAATGATAATGATGGTGTAATGAAAAAATAAATGGGAAATGAAATGAATGAATGAAATAAATAAATGAATAATGAAAATGAAAAATGAAATGATAAATGAAATGAAATGATAAAATGAATAAATGGATATGGATAAACAAGATGAAAATAAATATAAATGATATGGAACAATAAATAATAATAAAAAAATGGAAATGGATGGATGAAATATGAGAAAAAAAATGAATGATATGAAATGATAAAGGATCTCAATGAATGATATGAAGATGATATAAAATGAGAATGATCAATGGCATGCAATGAAATTATATGATATGATAAATGAAATGATAATGCATAATGATGGATAACTAAATGATAAAGGATTGAAATGATATGAAAATGAATGATAAATGATAAACTACACGATATGTACATGACCTAGATGAAATGATAATGGTAATGAAATGATGATGAAGATAAAAGATCATAATGGAACAAATTTCCAAATGTTCTCCACAACTAGTCTAAAGAGACATGACAACCATTGATGTTTTTGTTCAGCCTTTAAAACTTTGATGCAAATCCAGTATGCATATATGTACAATGATCTAAATGAAACCAACCGTTTGTTGAGCCTTCTTTTAGCTTTCTTGAATCATCATAGAGAATTTTAAAATGTTGGAAGTATGTACAAGCATCAGAGGGGAAATTAGTGCCAATGATGACTTGGGTACAACTTTCATGATTTTTGATATAGCAAGTGAACACAAGCATCGAGGTATAATTGAATCGAGACGACTTGAGCATTTATTGCATAAAAAAACAAAGAATAACCACTTTTTGATACAAATGTGGAATTGTCTTCAATGATACATTGTAGAAATCATGTCTCGCGACATATTTGCACCAGATTGATAGTTAACCTCAAGACAACAGAAAAACAAAAATCATCCTCTTTCCTCGACACTCTAGTTTAGTACATCATCGAGTGTGCTCCAGAGAGATGATATTGAAAATTCAAACAACCATTGTTCAAAATATAATATTGCTATTCCAAACATTATTCAAATTTTAGATCATCCAGATATGAGTCATTATATGGTACTTGCTGAAAGTTGTTGTGATATGGATCAATGATTGGATAGCAGTTCATGGGATTTGATTGTTTGTTTGCATGATTGGGTTTTATGTAATTGTCTAGCTATTTCAGTAAAACCTGAAAGTTGGTTGCCCCTAGTATGTCAATGTTTTCCCCCAATATTGACACAACTTTCTAAAATGAATATGTTCAATGATCAAGCCATGGTAAGACGTTATCGCTCTAGGAAAATGATGACCGCATGATGTTGGTATGTTCCTAAGATGGTGAAAAGATGCATGAAATGAAGGCTGAGAAGCCAAGTGCAGAACATGAACTAATAGATGGAGAACTACAAATAGTGTCTATTTGCCAAATTTTCACTATTTGGTTTTTTTTTTTTTTGTATTTATCTTGTCAATAGATTACCTGTTGCTAGGTTTTCACC
Source organism: Sequoia sempervirens (assembly GCA_007258455.2). Lineage (NCBI taxonomy): Eukaryota > Viridiplantae > Streptophyta > Pinopsida > Cupressales > Cupressaceae > Sequoia > Sequoia sempervirens. The sequence goes on from VDFB02334198.1 coordinate 14,433, forward strand.
CTATGACGATTTTTTTTTTTTTAGGGCATTTTCTGTTGTTTTTGTGTTTCTTGAGGACATTTTTCTTCTTTTTTTGTGTTTCTTCAAGACTTTTTCTGCTGTTTTTGTGTTTCTTCAGAACTTTTTCTATTGTTTTTGTGTTTCTTCAGGACTTTTTCTGTTATTTTTGTGTTTCTTAAGGACTTTTTCTGTTGTTTTTATGATTTTTTCAGGAAATTCATGGATGATGATAACTATTTCAGACATAATACTTCTTTAGGTGCATGTTGTTGATAGGTTCATCAAACAGGTCCCCTTTTGGCATTGATAGCTTGTATGCTCTCAAACTGTATACGACGATGACCACGTAAGGACCTAGCCAATTTGGTTCAAACTTTCCTTTCTTCTCTTTGTCTTTTTGATTTTGTGGGTTCTCCTTCAAAACAAGATCACCAACCTGAAAGGTACGTGGCTTGAATCTATGATTATAACTACTAGACAACATCTATTGATATGCTTTCAAATGATTGGCTGCTCATTGTCACTTCTCATCAAGGAGTTCTAGCTCTTCCAGTCAAGAAACTCTGTATTCATCCTCTATTGTGAGACCCTTTAAGGATACCCTTAGTGATGGAATCTCAATGTCGAGTGGAAAAATGGCTTATGCTCCATAGACAAGAGAAAATGGTGTTGCTCCTGTTGGCATTTAGATGCTAGTTCCGTAGGCCCATAATGCAGGATGAAGTTGAACATGCCAATCTTTTCCTGCATCATTTATGGTCATTTTCAAGATTTTTAGTATTGTTTTGTTCAAGGCCTCTGCTTGGCCATTCCCTTGTGGATAATAAGGTGTTGAATATCTGTGTTGGATATGGAACCTTTCACAAAGTTCATCAACATCTTGATTCTTGAATGGTTGTTCATTATTTGTGATGATGGAGTTAGGAATGCCATACCGACAAATGAGATAGTTGAGTATGAACGATGAGATTTGTTTGCCGGTAACCTTAGTTAGAGGTACTTCCTGAATCCACATGGTAAAGTACTATGTTGATATAATGATAAACTTGTGTATGTTTGATGATGAGGGATGAATCTTGCCAACTAGATCTAACCCCCATTGAGAGAATGGCCAAGTTGGCGCAAACGGTTGAAGTTTTTGTGCAGGAGCATGAATGAGATTCCCATGAATCTAACATTTAGATCACTTTTTCATGAAGGTGAATGATTCCCTCTCCATAGTCGGCTAGTAGTAACCCATCCTAATCAATTTCTTGGATAAGGTCAGTCCACTCGAATGAGTACAACAAATGTCACCATGAACTTCTTGTAAAGCTTTGTAAGATTCATCACATTCAAGACATCGAAGTAAAGTACCATCAAGACCACAGTGATAGAGGGTGTCAATGATAAGATTATAGTGAGAGGATTGGCAGATAAAGTTGCGCTTTTGGTTATGAGATAAGTCGGGTGGTAAGATGTCATCTTTTAGATAGGCGTAAATCTTTCCATACCAGGGTGAATCGGATCCTACTAAGTGACAGATGATTTGGCTTTCATGTGTGTCATAGGTAGGTGCAAATGATTGTTCCACCAGAAATTCATTGTGAGCCTGATTTTCTGGGAGTTGCAACAATGATGCGATCATGGCCATGGCGTCAGCAGCTTTGTTATCAAGTCTTGGAATCTGTATGAACTTGATATCCATGGAGTATTTCTTGAAATCATCAACCATCTTCTTATATGGTAACAGTTTGTCATCTTTGGTCTGATAATCATCATTGATCTGATTAATGACTAATTTTGAGTCACCATAAACTTGTAGTTTTGTGATCCTCCATTGCAATGCTATCTTAAGTCCAGTGATTAAAGCTTCATATTCAACTATGTTATTAGTGAATGGAAACATTAGCCTATATGACCAACGAATGGTATATCCTTGAGGTGTGACAAAGAGTATGCCTTCCCTCGATCTGTGTTGAGTGAAAGAACCATCAAAGTATAAAGGACAAGGTTGCTTTGATTCTGCAATGAAGACATCAGCATCTGGAAATTCAATGTGCATGGGATGCTCTGCTTGTAATGGTGCTTTAGCCAGTTGATCAGCAATAACTTGTCCTTTGATTGCTTTGCGATCAACATAAGGAATGTCAAACTCACTTAGGATCATAACCCATTTTGCTAGCCTTCCTATCAATGTAGCTTTGCTTAACATATACTTGAGTGGAACAATCTTTGCAACAAGATTGATGGTGTGAGTTAACATGTAGAGTCAAAAATTTTGTGATGCAAATACTGTTGCGAGACAAGCCTTCTCGATGAAAGTGTAGTTGAGTTCATGACCTGTTAGGGTTCGACTTATGTAATAAATGGGGTGTTCTTTTCCTATAGAGTCCTCTTGTGCTAGTAATGCCCCCAAAGATGTCTCTATTGCAACAATATATAAGATTAGAGGTTTTTCTAGATTTGGTGGTACTAGAACTGGTGGGTTCATCAGGTACTGCTTGATCTATTGAAAGGCCATTTCAAACTTATCATCCCATTTGAAAGGAACATTCTTGTGCAATAGATGTGTGAAAGGTAGATTTTTATCTGCCAATTGTGCGATGAACCTTTGTATAGATTGAAGTCATCCCTGTAATGACCTCAAATGACTGATATTCCTTGGTGGAGCATTCCATGATTGCTTGCACCTTAGTAGGATCTACTTCAATTCCTTTTGCTGATACTATGTATCCCAAGAGTTTTCTAGATGTGACCCCAAAAACACATTTCTTGGGGTTGAGGCAAACTTTGAACTTTTCCAACCTTGCAAATATTTTGGATAACACTTCCAGATGTCCTTCTCTTGTGCATGATTTGGCCAATATGTCATCTACATAATCTTCCATGAATGTGTGCATCATGTCATGAAAAATTGTAGTCATAGCTCTTTGGTAAGTAGCCCCGGCATTTTTTAGACTGAAAGGCATGATATTCCAACATTAAGTCACCCATGGACATGTAAATATTGTTTTATCTTGGTCTTCAGGTGCAATACTGATTTGGTTGTAACCAGAAAAACCATCCATTAGTGAATACATGGCATGGATAACTGTTAGATCAACTATAGTATCAATGCTTGGAAGCGGGAAGTCATCCTTACGACATGCCTTATTGAGATCTCTAAAATTTGTGCACACTCTGACACTTTTTTCGGGCTTGGACATAGGAACGATGTTGGAGATCCATTCTACATAGTCAACCGATCTTATAAATCCCATATCAAGGAGTTTTTGAAGTTCTTCTTTAACCAGTAGTGCAACATGAGGATGCATCTTTTTGAGTTTTTGTTTCAGCAGTTTAACTCCTGGTTTGATGGACAAGTGATGCATATCAAGATCAAGACCTAGCATGTTTGCATAAGACCAGGGAAAGTTGACTTGATTTGTTCTGAGAAATTCCATGAACTGGGTGGCTGCCATCTGTCATTTAGGAATTGATAGCTGTAGGATCTATGAGTTTCTTGTAGTTTCCAAGATTAGCTGCTTTTGTGAGCTCAATTGAATGGGTGATAAACTCATGATAATACTCTGGGAGGTGTCAGAAAATGTCCCCATCATCGGGGTGCCCAGCAAAATCTGTTTCACTTATCGATGCGCTCTTTGTTTATACTTTGTTTTGATCTAATCGCTAGATTACGGTTTCACCATTAGATCTTTCACTGTTTTATTTTTTCAGCTAGAGTTTTGACACTCTCTGATGCGATTCTCTTAGAAAATCACTAATTGGAACAATCATTTGTGTCATTTATGGAAAGTTCATGATGAATTCGTGAAAGCTTGGGAACATAGGTGGAATTATTAGAGTGCGGATGGTCTGAGTCAATGAGGCTGGGATGGATGCGATGTGGCAGATTGTTGGTTTTTATGAAATTGGCTGGTTATGGTCATAACGGTTTTATAAATGGGATTGATTGGTATGAATTTAAATCAATGATGGTACTATTATCACGATAATCTTGTTCAATTAAATCTGACTCGGTATCACTAGAATCATAGTCATCTTGTTGTTCAAATTCTTGTGGTTGGGAACCTGACCCTTCACCTTCGATTAGAGTTGGGGTGTACCTATGCACCACATCCATGTCCTCTCTGAACTCATCATTGTGGATGGGTACCTACATTCTGTCCGCGAGTATAATGAGTTGACTATCTGAAATTCTAAATTGCTGATAAACGGAGCTATAGACCCTTCTGGAATGTGGGGACGGTATGCCTGGCAATGTCTTTCTTTTGAGGTTAGTAGCTGCTGGTCTTGTTTTATCTTTTGCAGCAGTCACGGAAGATGAATAGGCTCAACTACTCACTTTCTCTACGATAGGACAATACCTACGGTAGCCCATCTTTTGCATGATGGAATATCCTTTGCACCATAATTGATTGGTTGTTGGTTTGATATTAGAGCTGTTTCATCTTCATGTATATAGGAGCCAACTTGGGAACTTCTCTATCCTCATAGTAATCTTCAATGGGGTACAGTGAGTCCACTAAACTGTATTTGGCTTCTATGTTGGTGGTTTGCAATTGATATTGGATGCTACAAATATTGTTGTTGATAGATAGAGGTTATTCATGCTGGAATGGTGAATTGTAGCAAGAGATGGGGTACTCTACTCCATTGTCCTTGAGGTTGCTGTCAAGAAGCTTTTGGTTGGCGGTGATTTAGTATCGCTGAAATGTGAAACGCTGCCGGGTGTTTGGGCTCAAAGTGTCTGACTAGCTGATGTTGGCACAAAGTTGGCTGTTTAGATATGTTTGTTATTTAACAGTCTCTTGTTGCGTCACTTGGCCGAAGACGTGGCCTTGATATATGTGGGACAGCTTGCATTTCGTTTAATAGGATGACTAACAAGATGTTGCATATGCGGAATAAACGAAGATCTAACACTTGTGAAAGTATTTGCATTATATGTCCCCACTCGTGGTAGCATGATTAACCATTGTAGTATCTCTTTAATATCCTTAGGATTTAGTAATCTTTCTTCTGGGGTCAATGGAGTCCTCAGAAAATCCTAAAGCCCGAACTATCTTCATAGTACATATGTTCAAACCAGCACCTCCATCTATTAGTACACGTCTGGCATGAAACTTGTGGATCATGACTTCTAAGTATAGCGATGAATTATGGGGATGTGTCATGGAAACATAATATTTTTTGGAGAATGAGAGGCATGTGGGTGAGGATAAGTGTCCCACCATGGCTTGAAATTGGTCCACATCCAGATCAGTGGATACAGTTGTTTCAATGAGGGCCTTTTCTAGAATTTCCTTGTGTGCTGGGTAAAGCTTTAGGAGTTCCAAGATAGAAATCTGAGTAGGATTTTTTCCAAGTTGATTGACTAAGTCATATTGATGTTGAGGTAGGGGCACATTGGTTTTTGAAGAAGCACCCTTTAAGAAAATTTTAGCTTGTGCTCTTGTTGTGTTGACTTCTCTATATTCCATCTTTTCCTTAAATTTTATAACATTGACCCGCTCATCATCAGTGTAGATATGATTGATTATATGATCATTGATATGATTCACACTTTTTCCCGAAGACTCACCCTTTTGATAGTTGGGAAAAGGGTTGCAAAATACTTGGTGGTCTTTGTTTGATTGTTGGCGTCCTTCTATTGTGATGGTACCATTTTCGATTAAGTCTTGGACTTTATTTTTCAAGGCTTGACAATTATTTTTGTGATGGCCCTTGCACCTATGATAATCACAATATTATGCATCATTCCATTATGGAGGCTTCACACTGGGTTCAAAATTGCGTTGAGGCAAAAAAGTAAGAGCATTTTTAGCCATCAATTCTTTGAATGCAGATTCTAAGGATTGACCCAGTGGAGTAAAAGTTCTTCTGTTAGAGAAGAATGACGATCGCTGCGGATTTGTGTTCGAGGTATTGCCTAAGGCATTGTTGTTGTTATCATTTCCATGGTAACCTTGATTATTGGAATTCCCTTGATTGGGAGTAGAAGTTTGATTCGCGTTATTCCTCGGAGGAGGAGGATTGTTTCCTTGATTTGTGACTGGCTCCCCCTTGTAGATATTTAAATTGTTCTTGTAGTGATTTAATTTGTTGAGACAAGGCACTAATATCAGACAAGGGTGTTTCGTTAGGATTACTCTTTATGTTTTCAATATCAAAATCATGAGGCAATTTAGCTCCTTTGTTAGCTAGATACAAGAAATATTTTTCTTTATTGTGCTCCAAAATCTTTTCTAAGGCTTTGTGAAATTTGGGATCTTGCTCAGCCTCTCTAAGACATTTTTCATCTCGTTCATCATCACTATCTATAGGAGTTTTTCTCACATCCTTGTATTTATGGAATGGATTTTCTTCTCTTTCACCCATGTTGTCATTAAAGAGGGGATTTTGACTCACACTATAAAGGGGATTACTATTCTCACCTTCTTCTTGAGTTCTTTGGGTATGATCTTCTTGTTGAATATCCTCTTTCAGCTTATTGTATTGAGATCTTGTAAAAATAGGCATATGATTTTGAAACGTTCTTCTAGACTTAGATCACAATTTGATAAGTGCACAAATGATGATGTTTTGATCTGATAAGATGAAAATATTATGATATGATCAAAAGATGTTCCTAATTCTTGATTGTGGCTTCCAATGATAAAAGATATTAGAATCCTATTAGGGAAGTTAATCAATAATCATAAATTTGTTTGAAAGGTGCACTTTTAAGATTTGATCCTTGTTTTCGAAGAATGATAAGTATATCAAATAGCCTAATTAAGATCACTGAAGAATTTGACTGGGATGTGTTAGATACTCAATGGAAGGTTGTGGTAGATAATCTAACTCAAGAGGTTGATTGTGATTGTTTCGTTGAGATAGAGCTCTTCTCTGGAAATATGCTCGTGAATATAAAGGCTCTACAACGTACTCGTTAGTAAACCCCCTAGAAAAATCTTGGTATCTATGGAGAAATTCACGGTGATGAAGCAAGACGTTTTGACTTTTATATAAAAACTTTCTATGTTGCACGGTTTTCTTGTAACCTAAATGTTTCTTAGGTTTCTTGATCCTATTGACAATCGATTTCTTGAAAAATTTGGTTGATTTCTGCTTTCTAAGCATGAGAGAAATGTCAAAAGGCTACTAGGCCGAAGATGTTATAAATTCAGATCTGTCAATAGTAAAAATTCTAGAAAATGACAGATGTGCTACTCTATACCCTATATGCGCTATAGAAACATGTATATGCACCAAAGAAATAGTCAAATGCACTACAACAGACCTCAAATGTGCTACAGAAAATGTTGTGACAATGACCAAATCTGTTTACAAAATATTCATTGAATTCATGTGAACAGACCCTAAATGCCCTGAACTAGCCAGTGAATGCACTAGAACAAACCTTATATCCGCTACTCTATGTCCTATATGCGCTAAAATAGTTTTCCAAAGCAGTTTTTCAAATAGTTTTTAGCTTAATTTTTGCATGTTCATTTTGGATGATCCTTTGTCTGAATTAATGTGATTGAAGACACAACAAACACTCTGAAAATAGTTGTTTTTAAGCCCTATGCTAAACATCAAGTGTATGTTCAAAAATATTAAAAAAAAAAAAATCACAGGATTTGTACATAACAGATAATTTAGGTAGACTCACTCTTAGTACTCAAGTAGGTCATCCTAATAATCAACAACCCACATCTTAGAACTGTGTCAACTCACACATCTGTGTCACCCACAAAGGGGGGCCCGTGTTTTTGTCTTTTCTAAGTGCATACTCAGAGTGACAGAAGTGGATACCGGATCCTCTGAGCAAACGGTCCTTGGCAGTTATATGTTGAGTGTCTTGGGGGTAGATTCTTCCGTCCCCTTACACTGTGATTATTAAGATGTTCTGAAACTGACTTCAGCTGGCTACTACATTAGGTTCTTAGTAAGGGTTTACGTTCGGTGCGAAAATAATAAACTCCCTCAAGAGACCTCCTAACCTTTAGAACAAAGGCTTTGGGGATGGTTATCTTGCACACTACTGGCAAAAGCGGGTTTCCCCAAATTTGCTTTATATTTGATAATGGGGTGGAATAGCCTGGCTTTGGCTTGAACCCACTTGGGTCCTTCCTCTTGGGTGAGTACTTTTTCCCACAAAAGTAGGCCCTCTAAAGGATGTAAGAAATCATTAAAATTGCATGGAATTGAAAAGTCAAGTCTGGTATTCTGATCACCTAATTAAGGGGAGAGCATAGAACTATTGCCATAGACAAAGCAATCAAAGTTCTTTTTATAGCCCAAATAACAATGACTTAATCTATGTGAAGATGTTGCTTCACAACAAACATGGGATTCATTTTAACTGCAAAAATCATTGTGTGGTGACTATCCTAGATTGCTTCATTTTAATCCATGTCTACCCTAGGGTTGCTTCTTTTTAATCAGATGTGACTATCCTAGGGTTGCTTCTTTTTAACCAAAAAAATCTTTGTCTGCGGAAGGCGTCAGACTCAGAACTTTGTTTAGTTACAACCTATAAGCGCTAAAACAAAGAGAAAATGTACTAAAATAGATAGAAAATGTGCTAAAACAGACAGTAAAAGTGCTACAAAAATCCCTAAATGCGCTAACATAAAACCTAAATGCGCTACTCTAAGAATACAATTTTTTTATGATTTTAGATGAAATGAGCTCGACGTATGCACCATTCTATTCCCTATATGCATTTTTTTGTTCCTTATATGTCCTAAAACCGTTCTTATATGCGCTGAAAGACCTACAAAAAAACACTGTTAAAAGTTTTAAATGCACTATAGAAACCCACAAATGCGCTAAAACGAAAATTTTTGTTTGAAAGCCAAATTCTAGAATGTAAAAACCTGTCAGAAAACCTACAAGTAGATGTTAAAAATGGGCCAAGGCCCCATGGTGGGCGCCAAAAAGATCATACCCATTCTACCACTGATCTATTTTAGCACATTTCATAACCATAACCATAACCATAGCTGATTTCATGCAACCCAATGACCTGCTACCACTGATCCATCTCGATCTCATTGACTATGATTCATTCGGACCTATCAATCTACCTATGTTCCCAAGCAATGAATCTATCGTGAACTTCCTTTCCACAGATGACACAAATGATTGTTCCACTAGCGATTTTCGACATAGTCTTTAATCAGGAGAGTGCCAAGTCTCCTAGCTACAAAAATAAAAGTCAAAAGGAAAGATCTAATGGTGAAAACCAGAATCTGGCAGTATTAGATCAACCAAAAGATAAAATAAAGAGCATATCAGATGGTGAAAACCTTTTTAAGGCACTTGATGATGGGATATTTGACACTCTCCCAGAGCATTATCATGAGTGATCACCTATCTTAATTGAGCCTACAAAAGTAGTTAATCTTGAAACTACAAGAAAAACCAAGGATCCTACAGTTAGCTACCTCAATGATAGATAAAGAAATACCTGAGTTCATGGAATTTCTCAAAAAAAATCAAGTCAACTTTTCCTAGTCTTATGCAGACATTCCAGGTCTTGATCCTGATCTTATAATGCATCACTTGTCCCTCAAACTAGGAGTTAAACCATTGAAACAAAAACTCAAAAAGATGCATCCTCATATTGCACTACTGGCTATAGAAGAACTCTGAAAAATCCTTGATGTGGGATTTATAAGATCGATTGACTATGTAGAATGGATCTCCAACATCGTTCCTATGTCCAAGCTCGACAAAAGTGTCAGAGTGTTTACAAATTTCAAAGATCTTAATAAGGCATGTCCTAAGGATGACTTCCCGCTTCCAAGCATTGATACTATAGTTGATCTAACAGCTGGCCATGCCATGTACTCACTAATGGATGGTTTTTTTGGTTACGACCAAATCAAGATTGCACCTGAAGACCAGGACAAAACAACATTTACATGTCCATGGGGGACTTACTGTTGGAATGTCATGCCTTTTGGTCTAAAGAATGTCGGGGCTACTTACCAAAGAGCTATGACTACAATTTTTCATGACATGATGCACACATTCATGGAAGATTATGTTGATAAAATATTGGCCAAATCATACACAAGAGAAGGACATCTCGAAGTGTTATCCAAAATATTTGGAAGGTTGGAAAAGTTCAAAGTTCGACTTAAACCCAAGAAATGTGTTTTTGGGGTCACATCTAGAAAACTCTTGGGATACATAGTATCAGCAAAAGGAATTAAAGTAGATCCTGCCAAGGTGCAAGTAATCATGGAAATGCCTCCACCAAAGAATATCGGTCAGTTGAGGTCATTACAGGGACGAATTCAATCTATACGAAGGTTCATCGCACAATTGGCAGATAAAAGTCTACCTTTCACACATCTATTGCAGAAGAATGTTCCTTTCAAATGGGATGATAAGTGTGAAATGGCCTTTCAAAAGATCAAGCAGTACCTGATGAACCCACCAGTTCTAGTACCACCAAATCCAAACAAACCTCTAATCTTATATATTGTCACAACAGAGACATCTTTGGGGGCATTACTAGCACAAGAGGACTCTATAGGAAAAGAACGCAACATTTATTACATAAGCCAAACGCTAACGGGTCATGAACTCAACTACACTTTCATCGAGAAGGCTTGTATCACAACAGTCTTTGCATCACAAAAGTTTCGACACTACATGTTAACTCACACCATCAATCTTGTTGCAAAGATTGATCCACTCAAGTATCTGTTAAGCAAAGCTACATTAACAAGAAGGCTAGCAAAATGGGTTATGATCTTGAGCAAGTTTGACATTCATTATGCTGATCACAAAGAAATCAAAGGAAAAGTTATCACTGATCAACTGGCTGAAGCACCATTATAAGCAGAGCATCCCATGCACATTGAATTTCCAAATGTTGATGTCTTCACTGCAGAATCAAAGCAACCTTGGTCTTTATACTTTGATGGTTCTTTCACTCAACACGGATCAGGGGTAGGCATACTCTTTGTCACACCTCAAGGAAATACCATTCCTCGGTCATATAGGCTAATGTTTCCATGCACTAATAACATAGTCGAATATGAAGCTTTAATCACTGGAATTGAGATATCATTGCAATGGAGGATCACAAAACTGCAAGTTTATGGTGACTCACAGTTAGTCATTAATCAGATCAATGATGATTATCAGACTAAAGATGACAAACTGTTACCATATAAGAAGATGGTTGATGATTTCAAGAAATACTTCGTGGATATCAAGTTCATACAAATTCCAAGACTTGATAACAAAGCTGCTGACGCCATGGCCATGATTGCATCATTGTTGCAACTCCTAGAAAATTAGGCTCACTATGAATTTCTGGTGGAACAATCATTTGCACCTGCCTATGATAGACCTGAAAGCCAAATCAGCTGCCACTTAGTAGGATCCGATTCACCCTAGTATGGCAAGATTTATGCCTACCTAAAAGACAACATCTTACCACCCGACTTATTTCGTAACCAAAAGCGCAACTTTATCGGCCAATCCTCTCGCTATACTCTTATCGCTGACACCCTTTATTGTCGCAGTCTTGATGGTACTTTACTTTGATGTCTTGAACGTGATGAATCTAACAAGGCTTTACGAGAAGTTCATGGTGGAATTTGTGGTACTCATTTGAGTGGACTAACCTTATCCAAGAAATTGATTAGGATGGGTTACTACTGGCCGACTATGGAGAGGGAATCATTCAATTTCGTGAAAAAGTGCTCTAAATGTCAGATTCATGGGAATCTCATTCATGCTCCTGCACAAGAACTTCAATCGTTCATGCCAACTTGGCCATTCTCTCAATGGGGGTTAGATCTAGTTGGCAAGATTCATCCCTCATCATCAAATGGACATAAGTTTATCATCACAATGACAAAGTACTTTACCAAGTGGATTGAGGTAGTACCTCTAACTAAGGTTGCCGACAAACAAATCTCGTTGTTCTTACTCAACTATCTCATTTGTCGGTATGGTATTCCCAACTCCATCATCACAGATAATGGACGACCATTCAAGAATCAGGATGTTGATGAACTTTATGAAAGGTTCCATATCCAACACAGATATTCAACACCTTATTATCCACAAGGGAATGGCCAAGCAGAGGCCTTGAACAAAACAATACTGAAAATCTTGAAAAAGACCATAAATGATGCAGGAAAAGATTGGCACATTCAACTTAATCCCGCATTATGGGCCTATAGAACTCGCATCCGAACCCCAACAAGAGCAACACCATTTGCTCTTGTCAATGGAGTAGAAGCCATTTTGCCACTCAAAGTTGAGATTCCATAACTAAGGGTATCCTTAAAGGGTCTCACAATAAAGGATGAATGCAGAGTTTCTCGACTGCAAGAGCTGGAACTCCTTGATGAGAAGAGACAACAGACAACTGATCATTTGAAAGCATATCAATAGATGATGTCTCGTAGCTATAATCATAGAGTCAAGCCACATACCTTTTAGGTTGGTGATCTTGTTTTGAAGGAGAACCCACGAAATCAACAAGACAGAGAGAAGAAAGGAAAGTTTGAACCAAATTGGCTGGGTCATTACATGGTCATCGTTGTATACGGTTCAGGAGCATACAAGCTATCAACGCCAGAAGGGGACCTATTTGATGAACCTATCAACAACATGCACCCAAAGAAGTATTATGTCTAAAACAGTTATCATCATCCATATAAATGTCCTAAGAAAATCTTAAAAACAACAGAAAAAGTCCTGAAGAAACACAAAAACAACAGAAAAAGTCCTGAAGAAACACAAAAACAACATAAAAAGTTCTGAAGAAACACAAAAACAGCAAAAAAAGTCCTAAAGAAACACAAAAATAGCAGAAAAATGTCCTGAAGAAACACAAAAACAGTAGAAAATGCCCTAAAAAAATAAAAATAAAATCGTCATAGGGTGAAAACCTAGCAACAGGCAGTCTATTGACAAGATAAATACAAAAAAATAATCAAAAAGAAATTAGAAAAATGCAATAAAAACAAATAGTGAAAATCTGGCAAACAGACGCTATTTGTAGCTCTCCATCTATTAGTTCATGTTCTGCACTTGGCTTCTCAGCCTTCATTTCATGCATCTTTTCATAATCTTAGGGCCATACTAGCATCATGCAGTCATCATTTTCCTAGAGTGATAACGTCTTACCATGGCTTGATCATTGAACATATTCATTTCAACAAGTTGTGTCAATACTGGGGGCAAACGTTGACATATTGGGGGCAACCAACTTTCAGGTTTTACCGAAACATCTAGACAACGACATAAAACCCAATCATGTAAACAAACAATCAAATCCCATGAACAACTATCCAATCATTGATCCATATCACAACAACTTTCAACAAGTACCATATCATGACTCATATCTGGATGATCTAAAATTTGAATAATGTTTGGAATAGCAGTATTATATTTTGAACAATGGTTGTTTGAATTTTGAATATCATCTCTCTGGAGCACACTCGATGATGTACTGAACTAGAGTGGAGAGGAAAGAGGATGATTTTTATTTGTCTGTTGTCTTGAGGTTAACTATCAATCTGGTGCAAATATGTCGCGAGACATGATTTCTATAGTTTATCATTGATGACAGTTCCACATTTGTATCATAAAGTTGTTAGTCTTTTTTTGTTTATGCAAGAAATGCTCAGGTCATCTCGGTTCAATTATACCTCGATGCTTGTGTTCACTTGCTATATCAAAAATCATGAAAGTTGTACTCAGGTCATCATTGGAACTAATTTCCCCTCTGATGCTTGTACATACTTCCAACATTTTAAAACACTCTATGATGATTCAAGAAAGCTAATAGAATGCTCAACAAATGGTTGGTTTCATTTAGTTGCATTTCATTTAGATCATTGTACATATCTGCATACTGGATTTGCATCAGAGTTTTAAAGGCTGAGCGAAAATAAATGGTTTATTATGTCTGTTTAGAGCTGGTTATTGTGGAGAACATTCGAACATTTTTTTCATCATCACCTTTCATCTTCATTATCATTTCATTAATCATTATCATTTCCATTCCTTCCATTCATTCCATTTCCTTCGATTATCCATCCATTCCATTATCATTCCATTCCATTGTCCATTCCTTCCATTCCTTCCATTTCCATGCCATCTTCCCACCTCATTTCCTTCATTTCATTCCTCCATTCCTTCCATTTCCATTCCATTTCATTTCATCCCATCTATCCTTTCATTTTTATGTCATTTTATCATTTCATTTCAGCATTTCATTTTTATTTCATTTCATCCCATCTATCCTTTCATTTTCATGTCATTTTATCATTTCGTTTCATTTCATTTTATCATCTCATTTCATTTCATTTTATCATTTCATTACACCGTCTTTATCATTATCATTTTATTACCTTTTCGACATCATTTCATTACATTTCATTTCATATCATTATCCTTATCATTTCATCATTCATTTATTATCCTTATCATACATTTCATTATTATTAATCATTTCATATCATTTATCATTTTACATTCATATCACATCTTTAACCATTTATCATTTTCATATCATATCGTTTGTCATTTTTCACACAACATTTGACCCATATCACCTATCATTTCATATCATTTCCTCTACATATTAAAAATTTATGATGCATTTCATAGACACAATCTCCATTTTCCATCACATCATTATTTCTTGCATTTGAAAAATTCAAAAACAAAAGTTCCATACATACATTACATTTCCACATCATTTGCAAACACATTACAAACATATCAAGTATCCCATTGCATATTTTCATTAATCACGTCATAGGTCATCCACCTGCATGACATCATTAGTACACATCATCATAAGCATATCATAAATCATCCTGCATATCATGTTACACCCATTTTGAGGGAGGCCATAAGGATGCCTCGTACAGGTATTGCTCTCTTATATGCGGATGATGGTTAGATCCAGGGGATGACCAGAGGAGGATTTTCGATCTATTTGGGAATCAAATCAAATAAGAGAATCCTAAAATTTCTTGCGTCGAACTTTCATTTGAAGTGTTTTCTACCTTTCACTTGGGTGGGATCTAGGATCAGCAAATTTCTAAGACCGAAATCACTACTACGCTTGAAGGTATTTACTTCCTGTTCTTGATGTGTTTATTTTCAAAATTTCCATCTGTGTGTACAAGCTTCTTGAGTTGTTGCCAATGCATGTAGCTTCACCTTCGAATCTCTTAGTGCATATCATGCAATCATATCTGTTCATATAATAATACTACCCCAAGCATCCTTTTAATGGTTGCCCTTGTATTTATCCACTGCATATCGATTGAAAGTCATTCCTTCCAAATATGCTAGATATAAGTCCACTTCATTTTTCTTTTGCATAGTTGATTGAATCCCCACTATGCAAACACTCTATCTAATCATAGAAGTAACAGATGTGTGGTTTTGATTATTGTATCCTTGCATGCGAGCCAATATATATATATATATAAATCCTCTTAAAATAGAGATATCGAACTAAATCGCAGGCCACATCATGACTTTTGCTCAATGAACCTCTCCATGGTTCTATTCCCTCCAAATCCAATGATTTAAAAAGACATTAAAATAGTTATACTGAATGAATTAATCCGCTCTCTAGCCTCATAACTTTTAAGCTTGTTGATTGCCTATTTTCTATGGTAATATTTTGGCATTTGATTGCCTCTAGCACAAGAATAAAAGTCGATTAAACCTCTCATATTGGCTCGGCTAGAGTGGAGCTAAGTTTTTAAATGAAGTTTCTTAAAGTGGTCGACATTTGATGACTCACCCACGTCCCTCTTTTGTCTTGTCGCTTCAACGACCAACTTTTATCACTGTGAGTAGACCGCTTATGAGATACCACAGCATGACTACGATTGGCTTGCACACTTTGATAACGGATCACTCATCTCTATCATGTCTTAAACGATTTATGAAAATCAATATCTAAATCTATGATGAGTTTTCCCCAATCTTTTATAATCTCTTCAAAACCCTGCAAGCCGGTAAATCAAGCAAGCGCAAGCTATAAATGGTTAGTGTTTATTAGCCTACATGCATGAGTTTGTAAATATTTATTGAGGCCTACAGCTTAAGCTAAGTGGTAACTTATGGTCTACACAAATAAATTATTCATTATCTTGTGAAAGTCGAGAACAATCGATGAGCTTTAAGTGCTAGGGAGATCTTATGAAAATAGTTGATTGACTTGTGGAGTGGAGTATTTGAAAGTTGGGATAAATATGGTTAAGGGTTGACAATAACTGATTTTGGACTCAATTTCCCATGCAAGCTCCCAAAGTGATATTTTTTTGTATTTATATTTAGTTAAGGATGAATCATTCAGTGTACTTGAATGGATTTTACCATTTCCTTTGTTTAGGTCACCAACTACCTTGCCTTGCATGCAAGTAGAAGGATATCTTATGTTTTTTTCTACTAATTCCATAACATTCTAATGTGCTTAAGTAACTAATTCCTTGATGATTAGTCAATGCTTTTGCTAGCTGTTATATTATTTGGACTCTTGATTATCTAAGTAATGGTGCCTAATAAATAGGTTCATGCTTATAATATTCTAATATTATATATTGGAATGCATTACATTCAGATGGACTAGAGGAAACTTGACTCAATAGTTAGATATGTTTGATTGGAAGAATCTAAGTCCATTATTATCTAACATGAACAAATGGGGTGTATCATCTTTTAACCATTTTCTGCTTTATTAAAAAAGGTGGCATAATTACTTTGCATTATCACACAAGTTATTTATCTAGATTGAGTTGAGTCATGCCAAAAAGGATTGGTGGGAAAATAAACCTAAGCTTGTTGAAGCATGTCAATATGCTAGGTAAAATGCTTGGTCAAGTCATGCATAATAGGCATGCGTTGTTGATATAGTACACTAGATAGATTAGATCTAGGGATGAGTGAAAGATTGCTTATGATAGAGTCGATACATCTCACTTAGTCCTGAGATGGCATAGAGTATTTCTAGATATTTTCTAATGATGCTTAACATGATTGAACTCTATAGGGGTGTTATGTTCTACTTTTACATCCACCCATGGGATAACTGAATATTGAGTGCATGTTCTAGCTTAAAGGTATCATGATAATCATGCCATGTGTTCCTATTAGAAAGATAAATATATATGTTAAATTATTTTCTTTTAGTCTTGTTTAATTTGGACCAAGTGATGTTGTTCCTAATAAATTCCTCTCAAGCAGTGTCGAAATGTAGTTTTCCATGAATACATAAGACGTAGGAAAACCTTGGTAATCATTGTTTAAGAATGTATACTCATAAAAAAGTATAAAAACATTCTTAAATATATGTATTCATATACATACATGAGCTATACCTTATTTATTTAATATTGCATTTTAATTGCTTTCATGCTAGTACTTGCATGCGCATATATTGGATCCTTTACATTTCTTGGTATGCATTTGTGAAAGGATTACTGAAAGGCTTTCTTACATGCTTATAAATTAGTATCATGTTAGCATTCTTGTACTTGCATGGATTTACTTGTTGCTTTTAAGAATTGATGGACTAAGCAACATTGAGAGTAAACTAACATGGAAACTTCATGACTGATTATATATGTGCACAAGTGGCAAGCATGATTACATTTTGGGTGTAAATTTTGTGATGAACATGATATGGTTTGATATTGTTTGACTTGCTACACATATTCCATTACTCTTGTTCAGTATTGCATTGCTAGTTTTTCTCATGCTAGGTTGGGTATTCTTCGATGGATTGAAGAATTCTAGGGAAGTGTTTCACTTCATGGTAGGGAAAAAACTGTTGGTTCTCAGTTGTGATCATATGGTTTGTCCTTGATGACAAAATCCCTTTCAATTCATTCTACTTGTTCACAGTTTCAGATTGGTTTCTCATGCTTTATCTTGGTACAGTGTTGTCTATATGGTTTAATATCTTATGGTACTAATCAGTTTGTGCTTCATGTAGTCTCTGGTTATCTTATTTGTACATTGTTTCGATGACTGAAAAAGATCATATCGGCGAGAGAATGCTAGGGTCTCCCCGATCCATTTGTTTTGAAATGTCTATGTTTCCTATCGGCAAGACATTTCTGATGTCATAACGATTTGATTTTACATACAGGCAGCTTTCGACATGAGTTGTGTTCACCGCTGAGAGGTCTTACCGAATGAGTCTGGTCTCACCGACTAATACATGAGGTGGTTCATTGGCGTAAGAAATCCCTATCGGCATGTTGTTTCATCGAGCGCTTTGTGTCTTGGCGACTGGCACTTTAAAGATTCACTTCGGCCAGACATGTTACTTTCGGTATGAAGTCACAGCGAGATTGGTATGTCACACCGACCGTCGTTGAAAAATTATATATTGGCATGAGTTTAAGGCTTCAGTGAAGGGTCACAGCGAAATTGTTATGTCTCACCGACCATATGCATGTGGATGTCTATCGGCGAGACATTCACGTGGTTTCGACGACCGAGGATGAAATTTTCGGCAGGAGTTTTGTTATTGGGGTAGTGTCTCATCGAACTTGAAATGTCTCCCTGACTAGTGCATATGGAGGTTCTTCGACAGTGCTGGGTGGTATCGAAATAGGTCTCGGTGAAGTGGTTTTGTCTCGCTGACATCACATCTGGGGTTTTGCTTCGGCCAAGCTCAATGTATTTGGTATATAGTCTCACTGAAGACATATTGTCTCACCGACCATGCACCGAAAGGTCTTATCGACAAAGGTTGTGGCTTCGATGAAATGTCTTAGCGACTCTGTAGTGTCTCACCAACTTTATGCAAAGGGTTATTTCACTGAGACTCTTGTAGCATTGGAGTAATGTCATAGTGAACCGGTCAAGTCTTGGCGACTAAGTCTTGAGGGGCTTTCGGCGAGAGGTTGGTATTGTCTCAGCGACTCTCAGTGAATAAAGTTTTTCGGTTTAACTCATGTGCTCGAAGAAAGGTCTTGGCGAGTTTGAATTCTTATACCGACCGACAACATAAAGGCATACATCTCGGTAAGAGTTAGGGTTTTCGGCGTGAAGTCTCGGCGAGTGACCTCCGGTCTCGCCGATGGAACACAAAAGGACTTTGTCGGCATAGGATCAGTCTTGTCTCAACGACACACAAGATGGTTGGTGACTTTCGGTATGACTCAAGCATTCTACGAGAGGTCTCCTCGATGTCGGTATGTTATAGCAACCCGCTTGGGATAGATGGACTCATTGGCAAGAAAAACCTTATGTCACGGCAACCAAAATGTATCATGTGGACTTTCGGTGAAACATAATGAAATCTACATAACGTCTCCCCGACAGCATAATGTCACAGCGACAAATAGAGGGATGACTGACGGCGATAAAGTTTCCTTCGGCATAGGTATTGAATTGTTACGGCAACAAGTTTGATCATAGGGGCTCTCGGAAAAACAAAGACTTGTCTACAAGATGTCTCTCCGATATCAAAAGGCTATAGCGATAGTGAATGAAACAAAAGGGCATCTCGATGAGAAACTTGCTTATGTCTTAGCGATTGGAAAGAACATAACACATGGCTCTCAGTGTAACATAATGTATTCATTATGTCTTCTCCCCGACTCTGATGGGTCACGACGAAAGAAAATAAGGAAAAAGAAATGCAGCTCGCATAAGGTCATAGTGAATCACAAAGAACACGTGGCGACTATTGTCTCAACGAATGATTTTCGAAGTCTCATACACTGTGGCTGGCATGGATTTTCTAAGTATAGTTGCATGTAGACATCTTTGGTTGGTATCGAATCTCTGGCAAGATATTCTCTAAGATTTTAGAGGTTATGATTTTCTGTTAGTGGGTAGACATGGCTTTGATGAAAATCTTTCAGTTACAATTTGAAATCTCCTGACTCGGCGTGGAAATTAAAGCTTTCTGGATATGCATTACTCTGATTTTTATCATCTATAGATCATCATTATCCAGCTTCAGATTCTAAAAATAGCAAGAGAGTTTTAGAATCTTGTGAAAATCGCTCGATTGAAGATTTCTTGATAACAGACATACTTGAAATGTATATAAAAACCAATGTTGAAAACTGTGAAGGTGCTGCTGGCCTATAATTCTGAGAGATAGTTATTTTGGCCATATCAAAAGATGTATTGGAAAACTCTGTAATACAAGAGTTGGATTCTTAGGGTATTAGGTAGATAAGAGAGTCGACTCTCTTGAGCTTAATAGAAAACAGAGAGATCCTCTAATATTTTTATTGTTCTAAAAATAACTTGAGGGGTTGGTGCTCCTTGAGTTGATGCTAAAAAATTAGCCTATAAGGCATTATTAAAAGTGGTTTTTGAAGATTAAGCCAGTAAGGCAGTTTAGGAGTGGTCTTTCTACCCCAGGAGGGTTTTCCACTCAGAAAATATTTTGTCTCTTTGTTCTTCTGTGTGCTCATTGCTTTTCTTTGTTGTTGTTGTTTCAGTTCACTGTTGGGATTATTACTTTTCTCAATTCCGTTTATGAATGATTACATTCAACTCATGAATGCATTAATCAGAGTAATATTGAGATCAAATCTGAGCTATGTTTTTGAATATGTGAAAATGAGTCAAATCTATTAAGACACTGATTCCCCCCCCTCTCAGTGTCATTTTAACTCCAACAATTGGTATCAGAGCCTAGGGTCCTCTGATAGGTCTAAACCACCTAGGATTGTTCTTGGTTTCTTGGAGTAGTTTGGTTAATATGGGAAAGAACAGAAGGAATAAGGGAAAAAGATGTTCTCAGCAAAATGCTATTCATCTTGTTCAACCTGAATCTAGTACAAGGAATAACGAGGAATAATTCATAAACAGTAGCTCTGAAATGGTAGAGTGTCCTAGATCTAGAACTCCTCAGTTAGAAGGAACAAACTTTATTATATGGAAAAATAGGATGGAAACATACTTACTTTCTTTAGGATCTGAAGTGTGGGCAGCAGTAGAAAAGGGTTGTACTACATCTGCAACATCTCCTTCCACTCTTGAGGAGATGAAAGCTCTTGAATTCAATACTAGAGCTATAAATGCTATTTTTAATAACTTGCCAAATAAAGTCATTACAAAAGTCATTCATTACAACAGTGCTAAGGAAGTTTGGGACAAGTTGACTGAAATGAATCAGAGTAGTGAGTTACAAGAGGAGATATCTTTGGGTACTGAAATAAGTTGTGAAACATCTGAGAGTGAAGAAGGTGTAAACCTTCATAGTTTTGAAAAGAAGTCCAAGGAGATCATTAATGAATATTTAAATGATCAAGAAACTTGTGTAAAAGTATATCAATCTTTGGATGAAGTTAACTTTGAACAAGAATATGATGAACTAGAAAGTGAGGAATTTGATTGGAAGGTGAGACTCCTGTAACGCATGGATGCTATTAAGCATGTTAGAAAAGAAAACGGTTTCTAACAAGACAGCTGTAAGAGAGTTTGGAGATCAGAAGTTAAAGACAAGGATGAATTGTGTAATAGAATTAGAAAATGATTGATTGTTAAAGAAATGTTAAGATAATGATTCCTTGTTAAAATAACTAACTCTTAAGGACGATATGATTATAAGTTAGAAAATTGAAATTGAAGAATATAAGAGGATTGTAGATGTTGTGAGTTCTGATTTGGAGATTAAAAAGATTGTTTGTCTAAAACTTGAAGAAGAGGTAGTTGCTTTAAGAAAACAACTTGAAAGTGTCAAGGCTCAATCTGGTAAAATTTAGAAATTTGATCATAGTACTAATATATTGAATGAGATGTTGGGCAGGCAAAAGCATTCTAAAGATCCTACAAGAGTGGGATATGAGGTTGGACAAAGCTCTGCAGACAAATCTAAACATGAAATAGTGTTTACTACTTCAGATGGAAAGAATTTTACAGCCAAGCAAACACCAAGAATGAAGGTTGATCTTGGTTACAATATTGCTGCATCAAAGGATAACATTGACACTAGAAGACAATCTAAAGGTATTCATAGAGAAAGGAAAAATGTCTTCAGATCTTCACATCCTTGGCATGATCATTCATACAGGTATAATCAATCTTTCCAAGGATATTGTTATGTTTGTAATGACTATGGTCATAAGGAAATTAATTGCATAAGATGGTCAAACAAGAATCATTCTAATGTCCCTAGAAATGATGATGTGGTGTGTTACAACTGTAAAAATTTTGGTCATGAGGCCATAGAATAAATACAGAAGTGATAATACAGCCGCGGGAACAATGCTTTGGAAATGTCGTAGAGAGTCTTTTATTTCAAACAATCACAAAGTCATTGTTTCAGATGTATTAACATTGGTATAAAGTACAGAAAATGGATTCTGATAGAGGAGGCTAGGTACTTTAAAGGCAACAAGTGAAGAGTCTTTAATTGGAGTGGAGAAAGAAAAGAGAGAGAAATCAAGATGACAGAAAACTGAGATGCTTGTGAAAACTACTTGTGCCTCCTTACAAGTGGGCTTTAGATCTTGAGAAAAACAAAGACTGGGAGTCTATTGTGGTGATATATTTTACTTATAGATCTAGAATGAGGTATGACATCTTGAATTTGCTTTTGGTGGTATAAGATGTTAAGGAATGTTTTTGCTTGGTCTAGTGGTTGATAGTTTTCAGAAGGTTTTGAAATGACAATGCACTTTGTTTTTAAATGAACTCTTCGGATGCTTGGGTTTTTGGAAATAATGGCATGTCCTTATGACATCTTTGAGCGGTGTGGAGACATATAGATGAGTTCCTCAATTTATTAAAAATAAGAAAGCCTTTGTTCTAAAGTGATGTCGATGTTTTTATCTTTGGAGAACAGTGTTTGAAAAACATGTGTGATGTTATGAGTTATTTCTGTGATGATTTTATTCAGTGTTGTGTGAGGGCTGAGATTAATTATCTTTGGTATTTCTCATTGTTCTTGGTGTGGTAATAGAAGTTCTCATATGGACTGAGGATGGGTGTACAAGAACAGATTGACGGTGAATTATGCAGTATACATGCTTTCAAGTTATATTTTGTGTATGAAAAGAGTAAAATGTTGTGTGTCGTTTGAAGAATAATAACTAGTATCATTGGTCTTTGATGTGTATTGTCATGGACAGTGACTGAGGTTACTTGTGCTAAGAAGAGGTTGGTTGTTTGTGCTCAAATTCTGGTATTGCTAGATTGAAGTTAATCAAATTGAATGTGGAGTAGGTGATCTTGAATGTGCCCTGATCGAACATGACAAAGAAGGTGGTATGTTCAAGTAACAGGTCTTCAATCTTTAGGTATCAATTTGGTTTGTTACATTATAATTTTTTTTATACCTTTGCTTTGGCATTGATGATATGGACCGAGATTCTTGAAAAGGACATATTGTTACTTTTGCTATGATATCAACATGTTACAATCTTACTGCTCTCCTACAAATATGTTCGATGCACTATTTCTCTATTTGCAACCGGTTCTTATGACATTTGGTTGGCTTCTCAGTTGTGTTTCCTGGGGTACACATTATTCTCTTCTATCGCTGTCATTGAGGCAAAAGGGAGAAGTCATTTGTGTTTTCCATCAGGACAAAGGGAGTTTGTTGG